>JADGKA010000889.1:0-13104 GCA_027604605.1 Borealophlyctis nickersoniae
CTCCCTCACCGCCCTAGCAGCCGCCCTAGCAGCCTCCTGCTCCCTCTCAGCCGCCGCCCTAGCAGCCGCCCTAGCAGCCGCCCGCCTCTCAGCCGCCGCCGTAGCCTCAGCCTCCGCCCTCGCCTCAGCCTCCTGCCTCTCAGCCTCCGCCCTCGCAGCCTCCTGCCTCTCAACCATCGCCCTAATCGCTGCCGCCCCGGCCAATGCGACATCCCGAGCATCTAACGGTACATTATGACGAAGTATGTAATCACGTATTTCAGCCAATGAAGGATCATGAAAAGCGTTACGCTGTACGTTAGGCGTACCGGTATGAGTTTCGTTAGGCTGAGCTGCATTTCCAGATGACATAGCAGTTACGAATTGTTCAAATCGAGCCGAAAGTCCTTCTTGTTCAAAAAATTGTTGTGTGAGCACGGCGATCCGATGAGGGTCATTTTGCGTGGTAATCCGTTCCCTGTTGCGCCGCTCTTCTTCATATCTGGTATCAGCGCTATCCAACGCTGCACGTACTCTGGCAAGGCGCAAGCGGTTGTATGATTCGTAACTGGTCGCTAGATCACGAACTTGTTGACGTTGATCGGTTGTAAGAAGATAACCGTAAAGTTCCAATTCTACCAAGAAATCATCTTTCGTTCCGTTACTGGCATTGTTGCGAAAAAGCGCGGTAGGTGCCTTTTCTCTTAAGGCTTTGATTTGTTGTTCGAAAGTTGTAGTGAATTTATAACCAGGGGCTCTAGTGGACATGGTGGCGAAAAGATGTTGAGATTGAGGGGGGTTTGGGGAGCCATTTTATAGACAAAGATTGAGGGAATTTTGAGGGAATTTCGTAAGAGCTACATTCACTACATCGGCGGGGTATCCTCATGTGACACCATTCACCGCGACGCGGTATCCTCATGTGACCCCATTCACCCCGCCGCCGTAAACACATTATCTAGCCCGAACGACTCTGTTTTCATTACTTCTCAAAACAACTCTGTTCTCACTATTTCCACCACGAGCGGCACGAGCGACACGAGCGACTCTACTCTCACGATTCCTCACAGCAACGACGGTGGATGGGACGTGCCTATCACGCCCACGTTCCCGCACAACAACCCTGTTTTCTGCACCCTGCAGACGGCGGGAAGGTGGGATCCTCGGCAAATCTTCAATCATCAGACCGCGTGAAACTGAACCTGGGGGCATTGGAGAGGTCACATCTTCGACAGTCAAAGTGGCCACATCTTGTGCGCGCCAGGGGTATACCGCACCACTATTTCCTGGCGCTTCAATAAGTCCGCGCACCGGTATCGCGCTATGAACAGGTGCGTCGATAAGTCTCTGTCCTGGGGGTTGAGGTAGCCGTCCAGGTAGAACATCGTTCATATCCAAAGTCAGATTCTGATGTGCGTGCTGCTGCAAATTCAAAATATTCTGATGATGCAAGTTTTGATTGAGAACTTGGTTCGACGTTCTTGCATCATAGTGGTTGAAATTCTGTTGAAGGAAGTAGTGTTCATTAAGGACATTCTCTGTGTTGTGAATCGCTTGATTGTGATAATTCTGATTCAAGTAATAGTGATTGATAACCTGGCTCACCGGAGGTGCTGTCACCGCGTCAATATCCATCCTGTCTTCGGGATCGGTTTGTATACTTGCTGTCGTAGTATTCAAGTTGGGGGATGTACTGGCATCAACCATATTTCTCATCGTCTGGGTACTTGTAGTTGATAGTTCCCTGGTCACTGGATGAATCTGCACATAATCATCTCCTCGGCGAGGGTTTGATGATGGTGGTGGTTGCCTTGGTTGAGGATCGGGCAATGGTTGAGCGGGTGGGTTTACACTTCTCTGGACACCTGCACTCAGATCCGCTATATTGACCACTTCCACCTTTCTAGGGATCCGCTGTGGAACATCGTGTGGTAGATTTAAATGGGTACTGGCATTGGTTTGAAAGGCTTGGATGCGTTCCATCTCTTGGGTACGGTTAAACCAGTCGGTCGCATCCCTTTCGGCCTTTGATAATACTCTCTTTTCAGTAAATGCTGGTAGCGCTGGCGCAGGTACTATCCTCGGTTTCAGGACATCTGGAGTAGGGTACTTCTTCTTGGACTTCACTACATCATTGATAGTGAATCCCGCCGTCTTCTGCACCACGTTGACGTTTGGGGAACGCTGGATAGTCATGCTTTGTAGAGAGGCATCGAAAAATTTTAATCCTCTTGTAATAAATATGCCGAATTTTAATAATTTCATCAACCGAGGGCGCCAAAACGTTAGTCGTTTTTTCTCTACTACACTCCCTTCGGCTGCTAGGGAAACCGTCCGGGTGTTCAACCACCAAGTAGTTCCGTTCGCCAGGAAGACCCATCATGTAGCCAAGACGATAACAGGAGAGATTCAAAACAGTGCAGACGCATCACCAGGCTTGAAGCAGCGAGCAGCGAAGGTATCAGAGTTCAGCGATATTGGCATGAAGAGGTTACAGTCTGTACAGGAGTCCACTAATCGTGTGGCATCTAAACTTGGTTTAGATTGATGCAATGATACGTCGGTAACTTACGTCGCTACGCGACTTAGTGCGCTACGCGCACGTATCGAAGATTGCATTATGAAGCTTCAAGAATAGTTTCTACATGCTTGTAATGTTGCTGCCTAGAAGACCTCCTGGATCACCAATTCCGACCCAGAAATGACTATGAGTGCGTCCGTGTATACGTAGGCAGTGATGTAGGTCGTTGGAGGGATGGGAGCACTGGCATTGATTGTTGCGCTAATGTAATTACTGGAGTTACCTATAGTACTGATTCCCGAGCCAAAGGTCTCCATATCACTTGTAAATGAATATGACAGTCTGAATTGATTGGTATCGTAATCGTTTGGAAGTTGGTAATCCTTATGCATCAAATATCCATTGCCGCTTTGACTGAGGAGATTGACCATCAACGCCTGCAAATTTGCACCTCCATTGTATTTCCAGGAGAGTTGCTGAGGCTGCGTGAGGCCTGCTACAGCAAGATTGAAATCAGTGATCCCCAGATTGGTAAACCTCTTGCCTTTGTCAATGCTCCTATTACTAAAGTCTGACCCCGACCACCCAATAATGTCGATAGCGCTGATGGACGACACTTGTTTTATCCCAATATTGAAAATCTGCGTGTTTGCGCCGGAACCAGTTGTAGGGACACTGTAGACCCTACTATAAGGAATAATTGCCGATCGGCCTTGAGCCACTGCGTTTTTCAAAGCCAAGGTGTAATCGGGTGGAGGAGTTACGGACAACCAGTCGAAGCGCACATCCTCCAACTTCACGTAGGAAACGTTTGTGCTCAAAAAGAGATGGTCTGCAGGATTAAAAAATATCTCAACGGTAACGCCGGAATTCAAAATTGGTAACGGAAGACATTGAGGGGTCGTCCATAACGAACTCATCAACAAGTGGGCGCAGTGGCGACCGTCCGGTTTGTTTGACCAAGCAGCAGTATCCTCGTAACCTTCCATCTTTTTGAGGAGTTCTTTTTTGGCCGTTGTACTCGTACTATAGAAGAGCGCACATAGGTCTGCGTAAGAACTCAACTCTTCCACGACCAATCCTGCCATGCGGATTTGTACACGACCGAATAGCCTAGAAAGTCCCTGTGCAGAACTGACAACAGTGCCGTTGACCGGATTGTTATCAGCCCCCATGGGGGTCACCTTGGCTGAAAAAAAACTTTGCGTTGTCTTCAAAAAGGCGGAGGCATGGGCGAAATTGAAAATTATTGACTGAGACTGGTCTGAGCGAAACACAGTCCCGTTTTGGGGGGGTTGACTCACCCAGACCTCTCCGTTACTTTTAATTTGGGGGTCTATCCGGGGCCACTTGTATGAAAGTACACTTAAGGACATTTTTGGTTTACAATGGCTTTCTAAAAAAAAACTTGATGATCCTAGATGTAATCGTCAATGTTGATTGAATATGGATTAGTCAAACTGTACAAATATTGTGTCTGATCCACTTCCATATCTTGTGCAAATGAGTCGTTGTCCGCGACTTTTGCGGATTTCGTTCTGGCACCTTTTGCAGTATTTGGCTTGCCTTTGCCCTTGGTTGTTGCCTTTTCCTTGGTTGTGGCCTTTTCCTTGATTGCCTTGGGCTTTGTTTTTGAAACTTTTGGCGAACCTGACTCTTCTTTGGTCTGTTGTTGTTGTTGTTTCCATTGACGGTATTCCTCTAGTTCCTTCTCTTGTTCTCTTTGTCGAATTAATTCTTCCATCTTAAGGCGCGCAAGTTGTTCGGCTCGTGTTTCGATGATCTTTTCATTGGCTTCTTGAGCGCGTTGTCGCTTCTCTCCTTTAGGGTATTTCTTCACGTCTTTCAAATTCTTCGCTCTTGCTTCTCTCGCTTTCGCGAGATTTGCAAGCATGGTTTTTTTGGCTTCAGGGCTTACCACCCGTTTCGGTTTCTGTGGAACAGGGGTTTCCGCCTGAGGTTCCGCCTGAGGTTCAGACTGAGGTTCTATATTCCCGTCGTTTTCTGACATCTGTATCTAACCAGAGCTCACAAAAAAATTGCTTAATTAGTTGCTAGTAGAAACGCAACTAATTAATCACGACAGGATCGTCTTGCTCTGTGATCAAAGCGAGCCTCATACTCCAGGGTTGCTCTAGCGTCACGGTTTGATAGGTTTCTGCGTTCAACCACCTAAAACTCACAGTTGACAGTTCGGTGTCACAGAGCAACCACCCTCCATTGTGATTCGTATACTTTAAGATGCTATTAGGGGGAGAGGATGTATCAATGAGAGCAAGGCAATTTATTTTAGAATCGCCGACCAATTGCGTGTCTTTTGAAACAAGTGTATTCGAGGTCAGAAGCAAGGGTGTACTTACGGTGAAATCTGCGAGGTCGAATGACACCGAAGTCCCCTGGGCTGGCACTTGGTTTTTGTCAAGACCTATCTGACGATAGGCCGTCGTCCCAGACGCAAATGGTAAGATCTGAAAAGGATTGGTTCCAGTGACAGTTAAATTCCTGGTCGTTTCGTCGAAACTGACGGAGTAAGAATTTGTCGAAACCGCATTCATCGCGGTTTGTAGGGCGGCCGAGAAGGTAATTGCATTATACGAGCCTTCTGGAACGCTGGCGGTATAGGTCGTGCTACCCTCTTTGAAAACGACTTTGTTATTGGAAACGGTAGTGGTCTTGTATGCGAGCGGCAGACAAATTTCTAGGATCTTAAACTTAAACACATACGTGGGTGGTTGGACGCGGAACTCTGGTAGAGTCGTATCAAGAACAGAACTTGAACCTGAATAGAAGTACAACTCTCGATACATGACGATTTTCTTAAGTTACAATAGAGAAAGAAAGAAATTGTTGTCGTTATGACGAGGACTAAAGAATTCGTTTTAAAGCCGGTGGCTTTCAAACCTGCGGTTAAGAAGAAGTTCGACATGATCTCTCCAGGACTCCCTAAGCCTTCAGGTGCTTCGGGAAGTTTCTCCATGGTCATGTGTGGAAAAAGACGTAGTGGCAAGACAAACTTGATCTGTAATCTATTGCTCAATGGAGGCTACCTCAAGGGAATGGATAATATAGTCATAATAAGTCCAACCGTATTCTTAGATAGAACATGGACTTCTCTTAGTAAGGCCACCAATGTTACCTGCACCGACGAGGTTTCCAATGAAACCTTAGGGGCGGTCTTGGAAAAACAAAAGGAGATCTACCTGAGAGACGCGGAACACAGCAGCACCCTCTTGATTCTGGACGATTCGGGAAATCATCTCAAGGCAAGGGAAGCGAGGAAAATGGTTGACATCCTGTTCTCCACCGGACGCCAATATGGGCTCTCCATCATCGTAAGTGTTCAGTCGGTCACCATGTTGACATCATGCCAACTCTCTAATACGCAATACTGGTGTATATGGAGTCAGGACGGGCGAGCGCTCAAGAAACTGGCGAATGAATTGTCTTACCATCTCACACCCAAGCAGTTCGAATCGTTGTTGAAGAAGGCGACCCAGAAGAAATACGACTTTCTCTACATTGATGGTGAGGCAGAGGAAGATGAGGACGTATTCAGACGCAACTTTACTCAACGTATTGAATAGTACCGCTACGCTAATTATGTACATAGGTTCGCATAAACAAAAGGCAATTATAAGCAAAACCGCCCATTCCCCATTTTCTTCACAGCACACTACAAGAAGGCCAGCTTGAAACCCGTGTTTGTCTTCCTGTCGCATAATGCGCATTCGTAACCGAATTGTTTCACCCCCTCCTCGGCACAGCTGGTACAAAGGCGACAGGCGCAGTTGGCGGCCTTCGCCTTCTGTGGGTGCACCTTACAGCGCTGGCAGTTTGTGGGTGGGATCGAGGTGAACCGCTTGGGAAGGTCGTTGCGGCATTTGGGGCAGCGCGGCGGGTCGGAAAGCGCAAAGTTGATGATGCAACCCGTACAGAAGACGTGGCCACATTCGAGGACGCCCGCCCGCTCCATCACCTCAAGACAAATCGAGCATGTTGTTGGCGCAGGAGGAGGTGTGTCTTCGATAATGATGATGTCTTGCTTTTGCATTGTTGATGGTGCGTTTGTGGGGAGAATGGAGAGGAAAGCCAAAAAGTGCGGGAGCGTGGGAATGGGTAGAGGTGTCAAGACGCGTAACAGGACGCGTGTGCTTATGTTATCGATAACGTAAGCCACAGCTACGATTTTCTCGACTTTAGCTTAAAAGACATGTCTTTCAAACCCTTGACAAGCGCCGAGGAAGACCTCCTTAGAAAGTTCTACTATGACGCACGGATGTTTGGGCGCGATAAGTTATATCATGCCTGGAAACAAGCCTATCCTGATTCTACAGTGAGTCGGCGCGCCATCTGGAACTTCATGGCAAAACAGGAAGTCCACCAGCGCTGGCAACGTCCTACGCTTTCGCGTGGCATTATTAGACCATTGATTGCAACCAAATTGGGGAGTATTCAATTAGACGCCATTGATATGGCGTCCAGTGCTTTCGGAGGGATGAATTGCGCATTTGGCGCCGTGGATATATTCTCAACAAAAGTGTATTACTATCCTTGTAAGGGGATGACGGCCTCCAATGCCATTCGTGCATTGGAGAGATTCAAAGAAGAGGGGATCAAAATAAGTTTTATCCAAACAGACCAAGGATCTAGTTTCATAGCGGCAGAATTCTTAGACTGGTGTAGAGACCAGGGTATCCGTCACAACTTTTCAAAAATTCATAGTCCAACCAGCAATTCAGCAATTGAGTCATCGAATGGCCGCTACAAACGTTTGTTGTTTCAGTTGATGAGGGTTCGAGGGGAGAATAACTGGCCTTCGTTGTCAGATCTTGTTTGCGACCGACTTAATAACAGTATAGTTTGGACAAAAGGTAAGACACCGAATGAAATTGAGCGAGACACATCCCTTCACCCCGTGATAGCCTCCACCATCCAGAATCGAGCCAATAAACGTTTCAAGCAGAAGGGGAATCCGAATATCGCTGTGGGGGATTACGTAAGACTTCGCCTGGACTACAATCCAACAAATATCACCAAGGCTTCGAAGGTAGGCTATTGGAAAAAGGAGATCTTTCAAATTGTCTCCATTATGAAGAATCGGCAATTCAGTAAAGGCACAGACATCTATAAGGTAAAGAACAAGGATACGGGCGAGATCGTAAAAGGGACGTTTGGATTAAGTGATATTATGAAAATTCCGAAGGAACTTGAAAAGATTCCGGAACCGGTAGTGCGTCCTCCACCAGTAGAAGGGACGGACGTGTACGAGGTGGAAAGTATCTTAGACAAGCGAAGGTATAGAAATCGGACAAAGTACCTTGTCCGTTGGACAGGGTACAAGAAGGCCACATGGGAAAATGAAGAAGACTTAGAAGGAGCGATTGATCTTGTTAATGAGTACAATGAATTACATGATAACTAAAACTAACTAAACTATTCCTCCGCAGCCCAAAGTTCCGGATATTCCTCTTTCAATTCATCCCACACAGCCGTATCACCAAAGTCAAAGTCGGGAACTTCATCCACATCCATCGGCTGCACTTCTGTTTCATTCTCGGGGAGATCATCATCCAGTGTGAGATCATCCTCCGCTTCATCGGCGCCCTCAGCGGGCGGATCATTGCGCACATAACGTTTGTGTTCCGGCGCACTATGATGGAACTCGCGGCTTAAACGTTCTTTCTCGTACGGGGTGAGGTTTCCGTTGTACTGTGCTTTGATCTGGCATTTCCTCATGATAGCCACTCCATAGCGCTTTCCGGTCACGAGTTCAGCCTGACTTTGCAACGCTTCACGATACGTGTCCTGTTGTTGCACAAGTCCTCTGGTATTCGGAAATAGGTAGAGAGAGTTTTTGCGGAATCTCTTTATGAACTTGTAGAGGCGCGACTTGAGCGGGTCGGTGATCTGTTGAATGAATGCTCCATGAAGGGACTTTGTCTTGTTCCAGCAAATATACATGGAACCGTGAGCATCGTAGAAGAGGACGTTATCTTCGCCAGGTTTACAGTCGGGATGAGTGAAGAGAACAACCGTGCGCAAGGCCGACCGCGTGTTGTAGAAACGGACGACACTATACAACTGGAGACGCTGTTGATGCTCGAAAATGTCACGCGGGGCTGGATTGGCGACTCCATAAATGTGGTCGGTGTTGTTGAGATTCTGCTCGACCTGAGTCTCGAACTCTTTCCAGTCAGGAATCCAGTTCTCCTTCTCATACGCGCTCATTTCTCCCTTTGCCCGACGCGTAGAATACTCTTCATTAAGTTCTTCAGATTGTTCGTACCCTCTTTCCCGAAGGTTGGTGAGTTGTTCCGCCGTCATACCTGCTTCCTCCGGAGTGACGAACCAGAGCAGTTGCATGATATTGTTTAGGCGTTGACCATACGTATTATTTTCGCCGTTTGCTTTTTTGCCCTTAGTCCTTTTTGTAACGGCCTCGTCAACCTCGCGTTTAACGAAGTTGAGGACGAAGTTGAGATCGAGCAATTTTTCGGCGGTCTCGAAGAGACCTTTACGTTGAAAATCTCTCAAACGCTTGAGACGCTCTTTCCACCCTGCTGTGCCTTCTTTGAGTTTGTTGCCATTTCTGGCAATCGTTTTATTCCTAAGGCCGTACTCGATAGACGTGCGCTGGAGCACTTGCTCCAGGTCGATCGTGTGAAGAGGAATGGGTTTAATTTGCGTATCGGTCATGTTTGACTGAGGGGATTTTGTTTCTTCCATTATGGGAGTGTCGTTGTCTTTATATAGACTTTTTTTCTTCCTCGTTTATCGATAGATGCATCGGTCTGTTTGCATCAGAATGACGGCCACAGCTTTTCGATGCGTTTCGTTGCGTATAAAACCCATTATAGTTGTTAAGTAAATAACCAATGTCTGAAATTATACGTCGTCGTCCGTGCAGAGATTGCAAAAAACCAATTGAGTGGCAAATGAGACGAGTCCGATGCCTCGTTTGTTGGTTTGAATATCGGAAACAAAAAGCCCTTGAGTTTGCAGCAAAACATCCAAACATCCTCTTCGAGGAGAGTGAAGACGAGAAGGATACCCCGCCGGTGTGAATGGTTACACAAGGTGGATACCCCGCCGAAGTACATGGTTACACAGCGGGATACCCCGCCGATGCATAACATAATTTTGAGTGCTTGAGTAGCTTGAATCCGCCATTTTAACTTAACTTTTTACGGACTGCCTTTTTTTTTTCCTCCCTTTTTTTTTCAAAAAACAATTTGTAGAGTTATTTAAATGGCTGAATCAAGGTACTCAAAGTACTCAATTTTTAGGCAATAGAAATAAGCTATTAAGGATTTGTTATTCGAAAGGGTAATGGAAAGGATATTAACGTTCCCGCCAACAAGTCTTAGCATAGCATCTCCCGCAGTAATCATAGTTCTTGTTGGTAACGCGCTTTTTCCCGCAGCCCTTACACTTGTGCGTCTTTCTACCACGTCCGTTGACGGGTGAATGATTGCCCTTCACTTTCCTGCCGGTTGCAGTTTCATAACAGTCTCCACATCGATCCTTCCAATGCTTGTCCCCTTCTTCGCAGTAGTACACTTCACCACAGGCACACACGTTGTTAAAGGGTAAGCAGATGTTGCACAATTTCTCGTGCTTCGCCCCTTCCTTTTTGTATCGTTTTTTACAAGCGCCGCACTTCCGAGTCTTGTTTTTCAAGTCTTTCATTTTTTGTTCCATGACCAGTCGCTCTTCCTCAGGCAAGAACTGTTTAATGCAAGTTGTTCCGATGATCAACTCTCTGCCATCATCCACATTCTGGACTATGCAATTTTCCGTAATAGGATGGGTACAGATGCACTGGGTGGGAAAGTCGAGGCGAACTCCTGTGACCTTCCATTTGACCTTCGCTTCTTCAAATGTTTCAGTGCCAGAGTGGGCTATCAATGCATTCACAAATTGTCTATGGTAAAATTCAGCGGCCATATAGTTTCGATGGAAAATGGGGTTTGATGTACAATGTGCGCATCTCTTTAAATGCTTTATTTGTGCGTTTAACTCAGATATAAAACCATGGTTTAAAGCAACATTGTTATAGACTCTAAAAGTGCAATCATGCCAGGAATCACCGTTGACGAATTGAAGACTGCAAAAACCAAACTTGTGAAGAAAGGCTTCCTTCCTATTCCCGCTCATTGCGTGGATAAATATCCTCTCGTGGATTGGCGCGAATACAAACTTACCGACTGGAACAAGGCTCTCAGGATTATCACTGGTGTCCGTGCGAACGTGGGGGTTCTTACGGGGAGCAAATCCGGAGTGATCGTCTTAGATGTTGACAATAAGTTGCCGGCAAAGGCCGAGAAGCATCCCGACTTGTACAGACAGACCACTGGCCTTCATGATTGGAATGAGATCCTGCTTGCTACGCATGAAGAGCCGCAGACCTTGAAATGTATCTCGCCGAGCGGTGGCATTCATTACTATTTTCAATGGGACGATGATCTCGCACAAAAGGTCACAACAACAAGCACTTGTGTGATTGGAATCGACGGGAAACTTTCGGCCATTGATCTTCGTGGAGATGGCGGTTTCATAATGACTCCTCCGTCCATCACAAATGTAGGGCAATACGTGTGGCAGCCTCACGACAAGATAGCAGAGATTCCCATCGCCGAGATGCCTGTATGGTTGAAAAATCTACTGATTGAAACAACCAAAGGTTCTCAAACTCATAAATCTCATACGACATTGTGTAAATCCACTTACACTGTACCGTTTGAGAATGGCATGTTGGATCGCAGCGATGACTGGGAACGTTTCAAGAGGTCAGAGTATTACAATGGCCACGAAGTGTGGAAGGTTGATAATTACCAACGTATGATCTTGAAGGAAACAGTTGACTTTGACTGCCGCATATGCGAGAGGAAACATGTCAATCACTCTAACCATCCGTTCCTGGTAAAGCGAGGTGGTAATCTACTATTTGTGTGTCGGCAGAGCCGGGGTGATCGCAAGTTCGTGGCTGTGATCAGAGATGAACCAGAAACGGCACCGGAACCTGATGAACAAGGGAGTGAAGATAAAGACACTCCGCACCAGATCCTAATGAAGGTGTTGTGGAAAGCAGGGAAAGAAGAGAACCTTCAAAAGATGGATGGCTGGATATATAAGCCGATCAGCAAAGAGAAACCCGCGGCATATCGGCGTCATCAGGAGTACAAAGATTTTGTCAACGAGGTTTTGCGAAACCATCCCGTCTTCACGTCAACACCGAAGCGATTTGACGATGTGATGAAGCATCTCCAGAATTACGATGATACGGATCTGCCATTCATGAAACCAGATTTGAACGTGCTGGCGTTCACGAACGGTTGTGTGCTGTTGAAAGAAGTCAAACTTGTAAGATATGACGATCCACGTGTGAAAGGAAAGGTGGCGCGCCATTACATCAACCTCGAGTACACAGGAACGGAAGACACTCCCGTTTTTGACGCATTTGTTCTATATCAGTTGGAAGACATCGAGGAAAGTGAGCGACAGGATGTGTATGAGATTTTACAGGCCTTCATGGGACGCCTGTTCTTCAAAGTGTCCGAGTGCGACCGATGGGGCGTCGCACTATTGGTTCTAGGTGAGTCGAACACTGGTAAATCGACCTTACAGAAGATTATAAGAATGATGCATGCGGCACATTCAATCGGAGTGATTGCAGGTACTCACCAGAATACATACGGATTAGAAGATTTGTTTTCAAAGTGGGTGATCATGATTCCGGAAATGCCGCATAATCTAAAAGACATCCTTGATGCTACTGTCCTTCAAACGATGGTCACTGGAGAGGAGACGAGCATAGTGGGCAAACACAAAAAAGCATTTACAGAGGTTCTGGACAAGCCTATAATCGGGTTCGGAAACACATTTCCGAACTATGCTGACAAGAGAGGTGCAATCGTGAGAAGGTTTCCAGTGATGTGGTGGGGGCGATTCATTGACAACCGGGATAGCAGCATAGAGGACGTAGTGATCAAGAACGAAATGGCGCAATTGATATGCAAATGTCTGAAGGCCTACAAGCGGCTACGAGAAAAGCACCAGAAGAAAGACTTTTGGGATTTCGCCCCTGCATACTTTGTAGACAACAAAGAGTATGCAAGCAGCGTGACGAATTGGTTGTATAAGTTCCTCACCGCAGTTCCAGATGGCAACAAATCGTCCACATGCAAGTTTTATGTTCGGAAGCGAACCGTTGAGGGCAATAGGATCACTACGAATCTAGAAGACGTGAAGAAGGCGTTCCAGAAGTATATGCAATTCAACTATCCGAAGGAAAAGTATGAGTGGGACGACTCCGATCACTCTACATTCAAATCGCTAGGATACGAAGTGAAGAAGACAAACATGTGCAAGTCTTGTAAGAAAGAAGCGCGCGGCGGGAAAAACAAGTGTTGCAGCGATTACGGTACGGCGAACAGGACGAGGAAGGTGATGATATACGACCTGGAGTTAGTAGCGGAAGATGTAGTAGTAGAGGGGGATGAGAACGAAAAGAGCCATCCGGTATTAGGGATTCGAGAAGCACTGAAGGCGATGGGCAGTAGTTAGAAGAAGGGTCAAGAAAGGAGGAGAAAGACATGTAGTAG
>JADGKA010000890.1:0-13102 GCA_027604605.1 Borealophlyctis nickersoniae
AACCACCGCCGGCGACAACACCGACGCCAACACATCCTCTGGCCTCGGCCTCCCCGCAACAGTCGGCATCTCGGTCGTCTCGGCCGCGATATTGGTCACCGTAGCCCTATTCTGTTTCCTGCGACGACGGGATACGAGACGCAAGCAAGACGTGGTGGTGGATTTCAGTCCCGCGGGTGGGATGTACGATAAGGATCGGGAAGTGGTCGCGGGGTCGTCGAGTTTGAGACCCTTAACTGAAACCACCGGCACCGGTACCGGTGTTTCTCGCTCCCACTCCCCTTACGCAATTTCCAACGCCGGTACAACCTCCCGGCCCGTCTCACCCTGGGTCGACCCCTCGTTCACCCCACAGAGACTATCCGGCCAATACACCAGAGTAGCTCTCCCACAACAACCGGGTCCCGGGGGTTACACCCAGTACTCTCCAACGGGGTACGCAACAGCGGTACCCTCCCAACCCGACATCCCAAGGAAACCTACCGCCGTGCCCTACACCGTGACGACGACTACCATCACGTCGGCGCCGTTTGTCGCTACGTCGAGTCCCACGCCGGACCCTTCGCAACAGCAACAGGGACAGCAGCAGGAGTATTATGCGGGTGCGGACGAGTATTATGGTCGTGGTAGCGTGGCTTCGGGTATGAGCGAGGAGGCGTATTATGCTGCTCAGGGACAGGGACAGTATTATGGGTACCAAAATCAAGGCGGTGCCCCTGCAGGGCAACAACAGCAACAGCAACCGCAGGGACAGCAGTATGGGTACGCGTATGCTAGTTAGTGATCGGCGGTAGAGAGAGAGGGCGGGAGGAGAAAAGCTAACGGCGGGCCTCTTGGTTTTTTGGGACTTTTTGGGACGGTGGGGTTGGATGGTTGTGCGAAGATGTTTAGATTCTTAGATGAATTACGTGTACTGGTTTTTGTTCATAATGAAAGGAAGAAAAGTTGTTGTTCACTGAATAATGCATGCCTGCGCGACCAATTTCCACCGGATATACCAAAAGTGTGTATTAACAAGAAAGAAAGCGGGGACAAGATAAATGAAAAAGCTTTTACTGAAAGAAACAAAATAATCGAGGTCCCGACACCCGTTGGTTGCTTTTACTTTTACATTATTTTCGCCGGGGCGAAGGGTCACGAGCAAGTCGTCCATCGGTTGCGTAGCGTATGTACAATTCGTCCTAAATTGATTTTGAGAGAATTCGGTCTCATCAGCGATAATTCATTTCGACTGTTGGGGGAACAAAAGGAAAGAGACATCTTCCATACAGTACCTTAAAATGAATATGACGTATCCCAGGCGGCCGCGCATCCGCAAAATTCTTCAACGCGTCCGCTACTTGCACTTTTCTTCGTTGGATTAGGTACGAGCAAATCATGAATCCAGTTCTAAAAGGGCGTCAAAATGCGTGAGCTGATGGCAGCCAGTCTACAAGATGTTTGGTACAAGAAGTACCTGTTAAACCCGTAATGACAATGACTGCGCACAGTGACGGATATGAACGTTAGACATCCCACACGCTAAAATCAAAACCAGAAACCCCAAAACAACGCGCAACAAAAACAAAGCCATACATACACTCCAATATGCCTATCAGGATTCTCCCTGCAAAACACATCCACAACCTCCGCAAACCGCTCCACATCGTCCCGCGTCGGCGGTATCTTGGACGTCGTCGCGACTTTCGTGTACGTGCAGGTGGTGTTTTCAAAGTCTTTGGGGTCGTAGGGAGGCGTTTCGCGGGATATATCAATGATCTAACGGGTGGCGAGGTGCCAAAAAAAGGGAAGACGTAAGAATGAACAGCCAGGGGGAAAATTCAGCAGTAAGGTGTCATACCAATCCTATTTCTGGGTGCTGTGCGGCAAACACGCCAGGGGTATGAACAGGATCGTCTTGTTTCATGGTCTTCATCGGCCTAAACAGCTGTAGCGCAGCCAAAAGCAGGGCAAATTCGTCAGTTGATGATTGTTTCTCGTTTACAGAAATTGACCTTCCAAACGTACCGAGCCCTTGACTGGCTTGTCAGACACCGAAGCAGTTTTCACCCATTTGGCGTAGTTTCTGTACCAGACAACACAATTGCTTGAGTTCAATTTCATGTGAAGGCGGAACGGGGCATTTTTGGTCCATACTTCAGGTTCCATTTTCCATTATCCGGATCTTGTATCTCCCGCAGTAATTGGTCTGCAAGGTCCATCTACCAAACCAAAAAAATGGAGAAAAAAGGCGTTAAAAACCCCGCACTTCTTCCTCTTAGCACAGAGACGGAATTACCTTTGAAAACCCACACTCCATCAGCCAATTGTACATAATAGCGTTCACTACATCTGGTTCCTCTAGCATCGCTGAAGATTTCATGGCACAATAAGACTTCACCGTTTTGGACTACGCAGTCACGTTTACCAATACATACCAGAATGGGCGGCGTTGGGAATAATAAAAGGCTCGGGAACGTTCCTTGCATTTATTATTCGTTGGTGAACAATGTTGAGGTTGGTTGAGACTGGTGTGAACCGGTCTTCTTTTCCTCCGATCTAACGACGTGGTGAAATGTTCAGCAACTATGGCGCAAAAAGCGTTCCAGTGAGGGCTTTACCAGTAGAACACGACAGTCAATCTTTGCGTAGTCCTCTGGTCCGGCCCAATGCGCCTGCGACAACACAAGTGCCAGTAAGCGGGTAGACGATACAAGCAACCACTCCTGACTTCTTCCCAAAAGATGCTCAATACTCCTCACCATCTTCATCGTCCGCTTCACCACCACCGTTGGATTATGGGTATTCCACTTCAACTGCCTCATTCTCACATGGATCGACGCCTTCTCTCCCACATACCGATTGACTGACGCAGATTGCACCCCACCCCGTCGATCAAGCGCCCGCGCAGCATCCACAATAATCGCCGGCGTTTTGACGAGTTGGTCAATTTTGGATTGCTCGTGAGGACTGGGTTCGACTTTCGGGCAGATGAAGATAATGGCTTTGATGAGATCTTTGGCGTTCGGGTAGAGGAAGGTGCCAATGTTGCAGCCGTAAGAATGACAAACCAGCTGGGGTAATCAGTGGAGTGGTGTTAGAGGTGTCGCTGGTTTCAGGCTCGCGCATGGAACACAAAAATAAAAGTCCCTACAATGAATCCAGTCGCCTTCCTTTTGTATATCTCCAGAATCTCTCTCACATCCGCTGCCATCGATCTAGTGTCGTAGTGTTCATCTCTGCAGCATGAACACTTTACAGTTAACGCGGAACTTATGCTGACGAATAGGACACAAGTCAAATCAAACCCACACAGAAGATCTCTCACTCTGCAAATATTTTACTATTTCAACATCGGTGGCAGTACATGAAGGATCAAACCTCTCCCAAGACGTCACCTTTCCGTGCCCAACCATATCCACCGCCAACAGGTTGGCGCATTGCGCAAAATGAGAAAGTTGTTCACTCCATTGTTGCAACTATTACGAAAGGAAAAGGCCAATGGCAAGGAAGAGGCGGCGATCAGGTTCTCAACAGGGCACATCAAAGAAACGGTCAAGCACAGTCTACTAAGAGAATCTCGACGACGGTGCACAACGCATCTATGCAACTCCATTTTTACTTCCACATTTATTGGTATTGGTATTGATATATTCCCCCCCTCCATACTTGCTTTTACTCAACAACAAGCAACCCTTCCCCACGCGTCTGTCCAACCCGCTCCCGATCGGCAATCCGAAAAGGGAAAGAGGAACAGCATGCAAAGGTATCGGCAAGAATGACGAGGAGAAAAGGTCGCGCTCACCTGCCCACCCATTCCATGTATAAACAAGACGCAAGGCAACTCTCTTCCCAGCTTATGCTCCACAAACACGACTCGTAATCGCTTTCCGCGCACATATTGATATGCAGTGTTCGTCGCTATTATTGAATCTTCATCTTCTTCGTCTTCTTCTGGATGGGGAATAGAGATATAATTGGATTTTAGTAGCCATCCGTGCCGATGAACAGTATCAGCGAATATGGCGTCCAACGTGGGAAAGTCAACCTCGTCGCCATCCCGGTCGCGTTCTGAGTATCCACCACGCCAGGAGGCCGCCGCATACGGCCGCGCAAACAAAGCGCGTAAAAGTGGGTTCAAGATGCGAGCCAACACGGCTGACCAGTGAAGCTGTCGTCGGGCGCAGGTCGCTTGACATGGTTTGAGAATGGATGAAGTTGCGAGATGGGGAAAGTCAGTCTCGGATGATCCGAATGAGGCGGGCAACCTTAGGTATGCGCAGGACCACGTGTCGGTGGCGCTGTTGACTGTGCCGCCACAAGCACCATGTTGTCATGACAACAGGACACACATTTCGTCCGGAGCTGGCGAGCATTGCGTGTTTTCCAAACCCATTAGAAATGCTAAGGTTCATTTCGAAGTTGTCTGTGAACTTTTCCCCGTTGCAAGATTCGTCGCGCTCGCTGAGGTACCCTTCTTGCCTGCTCCTTTGGTCGTGCGGGCATTCCCTCTGTACATTAACAGTATAAAATGTTATTGCTGCTCCAGAGCCTTCGTTGGCCGCGTCTGTGTAGATAAGCACCGTCGAGACAACCCAAAATGCGACATTGCTATTAATGTGTCTGATAAGGTGGAGAAACCATGGTTGGAGGTGGTGTACGGTACGTTGTTTGATTTGTGTAAAATGCTATTCCACAGGGTGCTCACGTCAGGCGTCCCGCAGTCGACAAAACCGTTTTAAAACTCAATACAGAGACGCTGCTAGTTGAGGAAATTGTTAAAGACGTGAATCGGCACAGCAAGCGATTACAAATCAAGGATGACATCGCTACAGCGTCGTAGTAATTTGCCCTTATTTTTGTTAGCATCTTAAATTAATACCTTTGCGTGATACTATTACCATCTGGATGTTTAGCTTGGTTGCGAAGACCCAGCATTTGTACGCAGCGATGTTTTGCAAATGATTTGGATTGCATGTTACACGGTCGAATTGGGTCGGTTCCCCTGCCCGTTCGATCGTCCCATGCCATCCACATCCTTCAGTGCGTCCACAACCCCACCAACAACTAACAATGCCGGACTCCCAACTGCTGCTGCTTTCACCCGCTCGCAGATGTTTCCTAGATTGCCGTCAATCACTCGCTCTTCACCATTTCCCCAACATCCCTTCTCGACCACCGCAGCAGGTAAACTAATCGGATGCCCGTTTTCTTTCATCAGCTCCACAATCTGCGGTAACCGCCCGACCGCCATAAGAACAACCGTTGTACGCTTTGCATGATACAACGGTACCTCGGGGAGGGTACCGCCCTCCCCACGCCCACTCAACACTAACAATTGATCCGCAATCCCGCGATGCGTGACCGGAATCCCCACGGAGCCTGGGGCAGCAATACAAGAACTAATACCAGGAATCATGACTGGATCAAACCCGTGCGAACGGAAGAATGCAATTTCTTCACCACCCCGGCCGAAAAGGAAAGGATCGCCACCCTTGAGACGGGCTACGACTTGGCCAGCACGGAGGGCGCGGAGGCAGATGGCATTGGTGTCGTCTTGTGACTGGTCGGATCTTCCTGCGACTTTCTTCATCGCAAGTCGCAGTCGCGTGGACGGGATGAGAGCGAGGATACGGGGTGGTACCAGCTGATCGGAAACAACGAGGTCGGCTGTTCTCAAGGCATTGAGCGCATCCACGGTCAAGAGACCAGGATCGCCTGGACCAGCACCTACAAGTAAGATCCGTCCTTTCCTGCCAGATGAAATACGGATTGGGAGAGGGAGATACGACAAGCCTGTGCGAACGGGTGCAGCGATCGGTCTGGGCAACAGATTGAGTGATCGTTCGACCACGCATTCTGTGCCGACTTTGGCAGCTTGTGCACAAGACGAGGCAATACCGGTTGCCGTTGACACAACCGAAGTCGCAGCTCCGAGGCCAACAGAAACCGTCCCGACCGCAACAGCCGTCAATGGACCCAACAGTCCACCCACAAGAGGCACCGACTGAGCATAGCTTGTTAGGGTTGCTGGTGGTCTCGGAAGAGCACCGTTCGACGACGCCTTCGCCCCTCCTTGTTGTCTGCCGCTTGCGCTCGCTGGCGGGACCTGCTCCCCTTTCTCATAGGCGTCCAACAACTTCATCACCGCATCATCATCCATGTCCGCCAATTCCTGAAACGACCACTGATCGCACAACCTGCTCAACCACTTCATCCGTCTACCCACAGCCTCTTCCGTCATCTCCGGATCTGCCCTTCTAATCTTCCTACGCAACGCGCCAACCTTTCCCACCGACTCTGCCACCCGTGGCGGAAGAGACTGCACAACATGATTCCGTAGGCGCGCCCCCAGCCTTGGCCCGCACCCGTTCGTAGATACGCCTATCTGCAAATTCCCCTCCCGATGTTGCGCCATGAAATAGAAGTCACACAGATCCGGAATATCAGCACAGTTGACAGGGATACGCAAAGCATGGCATAGGTCGGCAATACGCCGAGACTCTTCGTGGTCATCAATGCACGACAAAACCATGTCCACCAGTCCTTCATCCTCGGTTTCAAGGTCCGTGTCTTCAAAAGAGCGATCAACGTGAACGAGTTCGCCTCGGGCGATGCGGGTACGGATTTCAGGGTTGAGACCTTGGTAGGGAGCAACAAGCGTCACACGGGCGTCGGCGTCGAGGGCAAAGAAAACGCGGCCAGAGGCTTCCTTGCCCCCGCCGACCACTAAGACATTTTTGCCAGCAAGGCGCCAGCCGACGATGAAGGATGCACCACCGGTGACCCGCCGAGGTTCTGACCGAGACATGGATGCTAAAGAATGAAGGGGGTGGCAACTGGAAAGAAGGAGAAAGATGAGAAGGTTGAATTGCGGGAGATAAGCAGCCGCTGGTTACACAAGACGAAGGAGACTGTGGCAAGACTTGCGCGTCGCGTCCTTGTATGTTTTTTTTTTTTCAGTTCTCTGAAACATGCCAGTTCCATCCAAAGGCGTCATTCTGCATCTTCGGCGTCTCTTGTGGTCATACGGACTGCAATGGAGACCCCAGCTTCCATCCACACCGAACGCACCCAGCCAAATTCGGTGTCGTTCTGGCGCCGCTAAGCGGAAGAGGGCGGCACCCACTGTTGAGGATGAATCAATAGAGACCGTCTTATATCGACTAAAGCAGTTAGCCGCTGAACGGAATGCAAAAGCGCGGCCGCCTTCCTCAGGGAACCAAACTAACAATGTGCGGGACCTTGTTAAATTCCTGAAGGATCGGTCACAACCTCGAAAACATGCTGCTGACACACCGCCAGAGGTCTCTTCTACACAACATCAAAAACCCGCCGCTGACACCATCCCGGAGCTCGCTTCGCAACAACGTGATGAACCAACGCAGAAGAAACGGTATCCATGGGTCAGCAAAGCAATTTTTCGAAAGGCTCGATGGAAGAAGTTCCTTCAGGACATGGACGATCAGCTCAACGGTAGATCCAGCAAACGATATACCCGTGGGAATTTTCGTCACGAGCTTGAGTTTCTTATGGATGATTTTGACTTGGAGTACCGTCATGAATGTGTGGTATCTTTGCTGGAGCACATGCGGTTATACGGGTATCCTCCAGAGTTACCCGAGCATGCTGCACTGGCAAGGTGTCTTATTGACCTGGGGCGTCGGCAGGAAGCACTGGAAGTGCTGGAGAAAATACCAAAGATGGATCTGGGGCATCGGCAGCTACCATTGGAAGAGCTGGAGAAAATACCAAAGGGATGGGATCACCCTTGGGCGCTGGAAACGTGCAAAATTTTGCTGAAGCAATACAAGGCAGCGGATTATGTGACTCTCTCCAGAAGAGTTACGGATGGAATTATTCGAGGGGGCGTGTTTGGTGCTTTTGACTTGGATACGCTGTGGATGGCTGTCCGGATGGGTCTTGAGGCTGGGGATGTGGAATCCGCAACAGATGAAGCTGTAAAGCTCTTTGCAGCGGGTTTGATTCCTGAAGAGGAACACCTGATGGAGTTGATTGACGCTCACAAACCCCCTGAGCCGTCAATCCTTGAGACGGTTCAAGAGGTAGAGCGATTTCGATCTCGCCCGAAATCGGACGCCCACACCCCCGTTTCCAACGGAGATCCTTTGGACAGCGGCGCAAAAATGATTCCCGCAGCAATCGCAGCCCCTATCTCAGGATCTGACTCGACGTTGTCTGGACATGCTCATCAGACAGCCTCGGCCGCTGGTGCGGAAGACGCTGCCACACCGTCTCCTATGGATCTGCATAATCGCACACTCCTTTCTGTTATCATGCGCCTCTTCCGCGTGTTCGCTTCAGGCCGCTACGTTATCGGAACACTTGAGATGATCGATCGCAATTTGATCACTCTCGTTCGACTGGCCGTGAAGCACGGCGGCTACGCTCAAGCGGCGCGCATTTGCATGTCGATTGCTGCCAACAACCCCACCGCATCTGCCGCCTTCAACATTCTGATGAATGCTTACATGAAGAAGGGCGACGCGGCGCGCACCGCGGAAATTTATCAATTGATGGTGAAACGTGGAGTGATGCCTAATATGCAGTCCTTTTGCATTCTCTTGACAAACTACTCGAACACTGGCGAAACAACAAAATTCCAGAAAATTGTGGGGGAGGTCACAAAACGCCGCTTAAAACCCACCATCGCATATCTTAATATTCTGATGGGACATGAAGTGCGCATGGGGAACCAACAAGCGGTGCTGAAGATTTTCGACGACATGCTTCAGGAAGGCATTAAACCGGATAAATATACCATCGGCAACCTTATCAGAGCTCACGCATCTAATGGGGACACGGAGGGGGCAATGAGAGCTTTGAAAGTTGCGGAGGAATATGACGTCGAGCCGGACATTGCATTTTTCAACCAATTTCTGCATATCTACGCGTCACGGGGGGACCTGCAAGCCTCAGAGACGTTTTTCAGCAACATATGCCAACGGGGGTTGAGACCAGACGTTTTCACATATAATACGATGCTCCACGCCTGTATCGTTGCGGGAGACTTTGAAAGGTGTCAGTACTGGCTGGACGAGATGCATCGAAACGGGGTCAGACTTCGGACATGGGCCTATAATACCCTGATGAGCGGGTACGCCAAACTCGGGGATGTTGATTGGGTTCGGGTGCTGTTTGGGGAACTGGCACTGAACGAAAAGCCCGATGCTGCTTCTTATCATCATGTGATGTCTGCGTACGTGCATGCCGGGAGGTTGGACAAGATGGAGCAAGTGGTGGAGGAGATGAAGGCGGGCGGGATAGAACCGACCATCGTCACGTGGAACATTATGATTTCGGCCTACGCAAATATTGGGCACATGTGGAAAGCGTCCGAGCTGTATCAACAAATGACGCAGGAGCGTAAAGTTCGGCCGGACATTGTTACGTACAAAATGTTGATTATCGCGTACTCCATGTCTGGCGAGCTTGAGACCGCCAAGCGTTTGATGTCGGCTATGCGCATGCGGAACGTGAAGCCAGATGCAACCATCTACGCCGCGGTTGGGCGGTGTATGGCTATGCGGGGAAACAAGAAAGAGCTGGACTCGTTGCTGGCGGAGTGTAATTCGAGAGGGCTGAAGTTTTCGTCTGAGCACTGGGGAGGAATCATTGTTGGGTATACGCGTGGCGGGGACAAGGATTCGGCGGAAAGGTTAGCCGGGAAGCTGGAAAGGGAAGGCGTTGCTCTGGGCGAGGAAGTGTTCACTGAGGTTATCAGAGCTTGTGGATCGGCCGGAGATATGACGAGCGCAGAGGATTGGTACAAAAGAATGCGAGATGCCGGTGTAGCGCCCGTCATTGAGACCTATGAAGCGTTCATCCGCTCGTACTGCCTGACGGGCCAACTTGATGTTGCGGAACGATGGTACCGATCCATATTCGGAGGCGGGCTCAAAGTGACGTCGCATACATACATACCTTTCATTTCCTATTATGCGAAATCGGGTGACTTTTCGAACGCTGAGAAATGGATCAACGAGCTTTTACGACAAAAAGCCGAAGACCCGGAATTGGTGCTGTCACCAGCAGCATTTGCCCAAATGATCCATGCGCACGCCACGCTTGAGAACGGTCAAGGTCTCCAAGCGTGCCTGTTCTGGTGGAATCGAATGCTTGAGTACGGTGTTAAGCCCGACGACGGGGTGTATACAACGCTCGTGCAAGCCCATTCAATCCACGGGACGTTCGACGACACGATGGATCTTTTCGAAAACTTGCTGATTGGCAGCGGCCAGGTGCACCATTGTCGGCTCAATCCCGCTATATGCTCCGTGGTGCTTGACGCGTGCGGGTTCCGAAAGAAGGCACTGTATGCGTACGACCAGTTGTGGCCCCGGTTGGTTAGAGGTGAACCTGGGTTCAAACCAGATGAAAACATGTACAACTCGTACATTGAGGCACTGATGAGGGGGTCATTGCCTGGGTTGGCTTTTCGGGTGATGACGGAGGAGATGGGTAAAGCGGGGATCCAACCGAGTGTCAAGACGTTTGTGACGTTTGCGGGCATGACGAGTCATTTGAGGACTACAATGAAGGGAGTGTGGAGGGACAAATTTGTGGAGCTCATGAAGGGGATGAGTGAGGAAATTCGGGAGGAGGTGAAGATCATCGGACGATTTCCTTGGTGGGATGAATTTCAGTAAAGTTTTAAAAGGCAGTGGTTCCTGAATTAAAATTAGCGAGAGCGGGTGTTTATAACTTATGCCAGGCAAGATCGTTCTGACGAAGGGTGTTCACAATCTGTGGGTTGGCAATCGAAAGACTTTCCATAGATTGCTATTGCCAAGCCGTCTCGAGCTTTCCGGCACGGTTTTCTTCGCGCCCCAACCAATCAATACACCTGAAGATGTCGGACACAAACTCCGTCTGCGCAGAGTCCCTCTTCCTTCTCAACCGCAGCTGATTGTCGCGTCGGATGCGGATACCCTAAATAGTTTATTTACCCAGCCACAGCAACTCTCAAACCTTGCAGAGTGTGATGTCACCTTTATCTGAGCCACGGTTGGGGTCGATCATTGAATGCATCCAGACTTTCTGTTTTTTTCTCGTGCTTTCTCGTTTTGCAGTGCGCAGTTTTGAATCCAAAATTGCATTGGCTGCATCGGCGGCTGTGTTCCCCTTTTTTTTTTGTGCAATTTCAGAGCGGAGAAGGAACAAACATGCGCGTCACGCAACATGAGGAAACCCATCGTCACAACGTCATGGGGAGGCGAGAAATCCAGAGACGTGTAACATTGCATCCCATATCATTGCACATGCCCGGATGACCATATAAAAAGCACACCTCCCCCCCAACCCATCCAAATTCAAGAAAACCACATACCTCTTCTCGTTGTTTTTTTTTGTTGGACGTCTCATCCAATTTCACTACCTTTAACCCAAACACCCGCACACCAAACAACAATGGCTCGCACATTCCTCCTTGCACTCGTCGCTGCGTCCTGCTGGGTCAACTCTGCAAACGCCGCATTCTGGCTTCGTCCACGAGGGAGTGGATTGGATGTCCTGAATCCTGGTAAAGAGCAGCAGCAGGTTGAAGGAAATGATTTGTGAGTATCCTCGTCACGACCTCGTTACTCTTGAGTATGACCATTCTGTTCAATGGGCAAAGGCTAATTTTTTATTGAATTGACTTGAATAGCTCCGATCTCCTCCAAACTCTTCAAGAAATCACCACTGATTTCACCGCCGGCGCATCCCGCGCCAAAACAGCACTCACCACTCGCGGCGTCTACATTCGCTCCACGGACGACAAATACGTTGTCGCCATGGACGTTCCAGGCGCCCGCCGGAACGACCTCACCGTCCGTTTGGAACGCGGCACACTTCACATTGAAGGCCACCACCAATGCCCAGTGGTCGACAGCACAACCAACGCAACTGACCCACTCTGCATCGAGCGCTTCTACGACGCTTCCCTCACCCTTCCTAGCGACGCCGACGAGGAACAGGCTACCGCAGCAATGGAAGCCGGCGTCATCCGCGTCACCATCCCCAAAATCAAGGAACCCCGCGGTATGGGCCGTGTCCTCAACCTTGCCGAAGAAACCGCTGAATCCATCTACTCATCCGCCCAAGCCGCTGCTGAAGCCGCCGCTGAATCCGCTCGCTCGGCTGGATCGTACGTGACCGATGCCGCCGCGGCCGCTACCGAGTCGGTCAAATCTCTTGCCGCAGAGGCGTCAGCGTCTGCTGCGTCCCTTGCTAATGAAGCGTCCGTGTCGGCTGCATCCCTGGCGAACCAGGCGTCGGCGTCTGCGGCGTCTGTCGCGTCGCAGGCCACCGTGACTGGTGCAAAGGCGTCCAAGTCTGCTGCTTCCGCTGCTTCCGAGGCATCCAAGTCTGCGTCGTCTGCTGCTTCCAAGGCCTCTAAATCTGCATCGTCTGCTGCAAGCAAGGCTACCAAGACGGCGGGAGCGCAGGGTGCGGAGGAATCTGTAAAGGCCAAGAAGGTGTATGAGCGGATCAAGGAGGCTATCGTTGGTGGGGGAACTGAGGGCGAGGTTCCTGTGCAGAAGGAGGAGTTGTAATCTTTCCTGCATCGAAATCTGGAAGTTGTAAATTTGGGTTGTTTGCGATGGGATGGATGGGGATGTAGGGTTACGGGAGGAGCCTGCGTCTCTTGTGCAAGGGCGTGAAAAGAGCAAGCAAGATTATCATTTTATTGTGAATACAAGTTTATTTTTTGTAGCATCTTATTTCGTTGCATCTGTCAATAGCCGTCTTGGTCCGATTTATTGTAGTGGGATTGATGGGGAGAGCCTGAAGAAATCAAGAAAATTGGTATCCAGAGAGGGTTTCGGACTGTCGCTGACCTCATCTGCCCATCATGCACTTGGTCATCAACCGAAACACCAAACCTTGTTCCCTTCCATTTCCTTCACCTTCAAATGCGCTGGACCAACCCCCTCATCCTCCTATTTCTCGGCCTATCTTTTCTCTTCTTTCTGCTCTCCCTAAACTCTCCTTCCTACCCCGTACCCAACCTACTAGCTCATTACCCTATTAACTTTCCACACGCAAATGTGCACGATAGGGTGGTCGGGTGTGCGGTGTCGGAGGAAGGGGAGAGTGTGAGAATTGGGTGGTTGAAGGG
>JADGKA010000891.1:0-13095 GCA_027604605.1 Borealophlyctis nickersoniae
CACCCCCCCGGCGCGAGTAGGACGAGAGGTGGGGATGGCGGGTGGGAGATGTAGAGGAGGAAGAGCGCGGAGAGGAGGAGGGGGGGGATGTGGGTGCTGCGCAAAAGACAGGAAGGTCAACCAACACAGTTTCTCTTGCCACCATTGAAAAGTGAGGGAGGTGGAAAGAGGAAAGTTCAAACCTTACCTCCACTTGACCTGCGCATCATGCAAATCCGCACCGGCCATACACACCACCATCCCCACCACGACGTACACGCAATACACTGCGTAAACGGGTAACGACGTCTCCATTGCTCCTGTCCTCCCTAGAAAGTAATCCAGCACCAAAACTGGCACCCAATCATCAGCCATCTGAAAACGAAAACTGAAACAAACAGGGTGTCGTTGAAAGTACGTACTTTGAATGCCACCAACCCCACCCACACCCACACACCACACCACCCACGCCCCAACAGCGCACCCAACCCGCCCAACCGCACGCAGCCGAAGCGTGGTTGTATACGCAATAGTGGTAAGCGCACAGAGAAAACACGTCGCAAATAACACCGCTACGCATCTATTTCAAAAAGAAAATTCCGCATCCTCAAAACGTCTGCACAAAAATTCAAACCACAGGAGAAGACAAGGTAACCTTACGTACCCATCCGGGCCACCCTCCAAAACCGCATCAACGATACTCCCGACCCGGAATATGGAGATGGCCGTGAGGGAGATGAGAAAGAGTTGGACGAGTTGAATGTGGTAGAGTTTGCGGGATAGCGCTTTTTTACATCAAAAAAACAAAAAATAAAAAAAAGGGCAAGTGAAATTTCAAGTGAGGGTATCCAAACCCCGAAGAGGACACATTTGTGTACAGTACCTCGTCGAACACGTTTGCCAACGCCTGCAACCCCAACCATCTCCTCCAAACACGCCGCCCGAGTTTTCCCGTCCGTCAGGCGCTGTTGCCATTGAAGAGGGCGGATGGAGGAGGGTGAGCGGGCGGCGACGGGTGCGGCGAGGATGACGGGGAGAGTGGATGGGATGGGCGCGGAGATAGAGCGGGGACGTGGAGGAAGGGGGGGAGACATTTTTTGGAAATTTGTATTGACGGGTCAAGAATTGGCAAATGTTTTGCAACGGTCTTGCAGTTCTTGCTTTTGGCTTTTGTGGGGTCTTTGTTCATGCATAATATCGGTATTCCATTGGCTTGCATGGAAAAAAAATCTCCGGTGGTAACTGTAGATTTGTCCGGTGCACTCGGACAATTGGCTAGAAAAAGAAGGATTTGAACAAAATATATATTCCCCAGGCCCACCCCACGAGATGGAACATCGAAATCTACTTGCTCATTCCCTCTACAGCGCTAAACTCTTCAAATCTCAGCTTCAGTCGCGCTCACCATGTCCGAGATCGGTGCCCGCCAATCGTACCGACCCCATCATGCATTCGAATTTGCTCCAACGCCGCACCAACCCCCGCATCCCATGGCACTCCGTTCCTCCTTCCCACTCAAGCTCCAAGCCGACGGAACCATCTTCTTTTGACAAAACTGCAATTGGAGCAAAATAAAGATATATATGCAACGGGTGGTCTAGCCGGATTCCGAAAACGTGCTCAATCCCCAAACGCGCCGCCCTAAACGGGTGACGTCAACCTGGGCCTCTTTGCGTCTCCACCATCTTCCTCCCTCTTCACAGCAGCAGCCTGCGCACTCAATTCCTCGTCCCTCTCAGCACTACTAACTCTCGGTCCAATCCGCTCGTGTACGCTGCGTCTTAGTTCGCGCTGAAAAGTTTCGGCATTCTCCGGACAAACGACAGCTTGATGTCCTTCGCGGCATCTCACACAACGATGGAGCCGCTTGCAGTCGGGGCGGCATGGATTGCCGCTATTAAACGCAAAGCAAAATTCTGCTCCAAAAAGGGCCGGGATGGGACAGTCGGGGAGCTTATGGTCCAAAGAGCAGCACCTGAGGCACCTGTGCTCGCGCTCGCCACACGAGGCATCACTTGGGCAGTCTTCCATGTTCCATTTTATGCAGAGCCGGCGTTCAGTGTCACATTCCACCAAAGGGTGTGGGCCTCCGCAGGAAATGCACAAGTGGCGATTGGTGCAGTGCCGACCTTCAGGACACACCGACCTATTGAACAAGTAACAAACCGGTCGATGCGCCGCGGTACGGGGTTCACCCTCTTCGAAAGCTACAGTAGGTTCATTGGCAGTCGGAGAGGCTGGACTAGTGGTGCGTGCGCGTTTGTTGTTATTGCGAACAGCGGCATCCGCCAAAACGGCATCGAGGATATCCGTTCCCTCTCGGACGACTTTGTCGACAGAAGGCCGACGCAAGCGTTCATCAATATCATTGGTGCGGTTCAAAACCACATCCCTCTCGCTGGAGACTTCACGGACGGAACGAGCGGTGTTAAGAGAGTTGTGGCCGTTGGATTCTCCGTTAGGAATAGGAGTGGCGTTAACAGATTCTCGACGCCCATCATTCGTGCGATCCGCAGGAGGTCGGTCGCGCGGGGTCCAACCAGGATCTTTCTCCGAACGTTCGCGGTCCAAATCTCTCTGCCGGCGGCGTTCGTCTCGAAGCCGTTCGCGTTCGGCCTCCCGTTCCCTTTCGCGTTCCCTGTCGCGCGCTCTAAAGTCACGGTCTCTATCGCGGTCGAAAGGTCTTTCATCGCGGATGCGGTCATCGGAAAGGCGTCGGTCTCGTTCTCGTTCTCGCTCACGGTCACGTTGAATGCGATCGAATTTGTTATCATTACGATCGAACTTGGTACTCTCAACGCTCTGACGGCCCACGTTTCTGTTGTTGAACCTGCGATCATCCTGGCGATCATCTTGCCGTCCGTGGTGATCCCTTTGATTACCGTATGCACGGTCGCCCCTGTTGTCGTTGTGAATGTTGGTGTTTGCCCGACCGCCACGGAGAGCCTTCTGGCCCCCCTCCTTCAAGAGAGCTCGCTCGAGATCATCGACCTTTGCCTGAGCGGCACGGATCGGCTCCCGCTTGTCGTCCAAGCGCCGAGCGAGGAATTTCCACATTGAGTGATATTCTTCCCTGTTGCGAATGGCAAGTTCCAACCCTTCCCTCTTCTCTTTGAGCTGCCGTTCCAATTCATCCACTTGCTTGTTCAGGCGCTCAGCTTCTGCGCGGGATTCGATGAATTTGGTCTCATAACTGTTAACCTCACGGCGATCATTAGAATACTCTTCCTGCAGACGGCGCAGGTGACTGTCAGCGATTTCAAATTGAAGTTGGAGAGGCTCAATAGATTGAGACACGCGGTCCCGATCACGGTCTCTGGCAGCAACACGAACGTTTCCAGGTCGGTATTCCCTATCGCGCCTGTCGCGATCACGATCGTGAATGAAATCCCGATCACGAGAACCGACCGGCCCTCGCCCACGGTCTCTCTCGCGTTCCCTGTCTCGCTCCCGCTCCCGCTCACGCTCACGCTCACGCTCTCGCTCGCGTTCACGCTCACGGTCACGCTCCCGCTGTTCCCTGTCGCGATCCCTATCGCGAAGTGAAGCGGAAACGAAGTCCCTCCTCGACACATAGCTGTCACGCCTTGCACCGCCGCCATTGCCATTGTTTTCCCTTTTTATGTTGGCGCTAGTCGAGTTGCCTCTGTAAAATCTAGGCGACGTACCCTTTCCATTATCGTTGCCACCCTCAGTCTTCTTATCGCCGTCCGCCACCCTTTCATCTTTGATCTGGCCGGCAGAGTCCTTCCCAGAGTCAGCTTTCGCTGCATCTTTCATTTCGACATCTTCGGGGGTACGTCCAGATTGAGACGGCTCTTCCACTTTGACCGGGGTGTGAATTTGGCCCTCTTCCATTCTGGAAGGGGAAGTAGACGGCCTCGAACTGCGGCTACCATCGTTTACACCAGGAAGCGATGATTGCTGGGCTGGGGCAGCTAAAACAGCGGCTGGGCCAGCCAAAACAGATGACAAAAGACGTATCATTTCCGCGGGATCAGGGGCATCGGGGACATTCTGTTGTTCTGCCGTTGTTGCGGTAGATGCGCCGAACTGTGGAGCTGGGGTGCCCTGTAATGCAGGTGCCTGTTGCATTATCTGAGCTATGCCAGGCGCAGACTGTAAAGTCTGCAAAATGTGGGCGATAACATCTTCTCGACGAGGATCAGCAGCGAGAGCGGCGAGGGCGGAAGGGTTCAACATGTCGGACTCTGCTGGCGCCCCAGACGCTTGGTCAGGTGCCGGTTGCATAATACTGTGGGTGCCGGCCAAACGTGGCTTCAAAGGAGACGTGTTTGGTCCACGTAGATCTTTGGTCGTCTCAAGATTGGGCGTGCTTCTCGTCGGTTCGTCTGGAGAAGCCTCTAGCATCCGGCGCGCGCGTTCCAAAAATGACTGTAAGTTCTAATATCACCGAATACGTTTAAACCGGCCAAACGAAAGCGATGTCCACGTGGTGCGAGTTCCTACGTCGCAGCAGATGGTCACTTTATGGTTTCAGAGTAGTTAAAAGCAGTCTAAAGATAAATTAGATGCTGTGCTATGCCTGCGACGAGAATTCCAGACCCAGCGTGAGAAAGAGCTCGCTCTTGGCTTCCCACTGCAGGAATGATGACGTGGTGGAGGAGTCTTTACCTCCGTTTCAAGGCAGATTGGGGCCGGACGGTCGAGAAAAGACTGTCCTTGGCTGGCTGTGCAATCGGCACAAATGGCGTGGGAATGTGTACGTGTCCGACAGCTCCGTCCCGTTTCCTCTATACAGGTGTTTCAACGCAGTGGAATATGTATGTATGAGCTGGCAGGCTGCAATTCGCCGCCAGATGGATGTGAATGCGGATGTGCTTGGGTGCTTTTCTGTTGGATTGGTTCCTTGGTTGTTGGGGACCACAACTCGTTATGCCCGCGTTATGCATGTTATTTGGTCAGCAGCTCCTGGTGATGGGTATCCGAAATGATCACATCAGACGTAAAACCGCAAAATCACCCTTTTTTACATAGCAGGTTCAACTTCTTTGGAATTTTGGCAGAGGTAACCGACTGCGAATTTGGGACGGCTGATTTGCATAGGGTAAGCGGATACTACTAGATGGGATAGGAGGAAGCTAGGAAGAGGAAAAGGTTCAGAACGTGTGAAAGACGCGGAACTTTTGTGCAGCCTCTTCCATCCTGCTTGAGCGTGGATACGTATCAAGGCTTTCAGTCTGCTGTTACTCTGGCAGTCGGTGGAAAGTATAAAAGATTGGGCTATGAGGGATGAGGTTCTAAAGTCAAATCCCAGAAAGGGCCAGGAACACCAAAAAAAATGTTTTGCTGCTATTAATTTATGACTTTTTTTTCGTTTAACCATCAACATAAATTCAAAATTTGTTTTCCGTTTTTTGTTTCCTCCTCCAAGTTCCATTCTCGTGACCCGCCAAAAGTTGTGCAAAATATAAAAAGCAAAAGGACCGCGAAAAATGGTTGTTTGTTCCGAAGTTTTGATTGCAGAGTGTCGATGGTTGGCGTTGTTGTTGGTTTTTTCTTTTCTGGACAAATGACGGCCTTGTTCCTCTGGTTCTTTGTTTGTTGTTGGTTCCGTCAGTGAGATAGCACGGGAGGAGAGGAGAGGTAGATGAACCGGTCCCACCACCACCCCACACAAAAACAAGGTAAGACATCACACATCCCCCCCCCCCCGCCGCGGGGGGGCGGGCGCCCCCCGGGCCGGCGTACGGAGACTGTTGTGTAGAAAAGGTTTGGTGATACCCTTTATGCCGGGGATGGCGCAGCTCATCTACCCGTTTTTGTACATATTATTGTCCATCCCTTAATTAAGGGCGAGTCCGAACACCCGGCGCTTGAACATCCAACCACTTTCTTCAAAGTTGACTTCAATCTGAACTTCCCAATGCTCGTCTGTTCCCTAGGGCCGCACCAATGGAAGAAGACGCCTCCAAACGCCCGACGCTCCCAACAGACCCGGAAACAGTCCTTGCATTGAAACGCACGGGTCTATTTGACTCACTCAGACAAGGTCTCCTCGAAGACTACCAAACCAGCGCACCGGGTCTCCGCCTCGCTGAACGGCTCAAGAACGGTTTGGCCACGCACAGGTCGCTCATTTCTACCAATCCCGTATTCCTTGCCGCTGCTGCGAATAGAGCTACGCTTAGTGCCAGCGGTGCGCTGCCGGGATCCGCTGGGTTACTGGAAGACGCTGCCGTCAAAGCGGAAAGCGCGAAAATATTGACCGCGCTTGCACGGACTGTTGACAGGTGACTGGTACATAGTTTGAGGTGGATTTCTGTTTGATCGGAGTAAATCGCCTTCTTACGGGGTGTCTCCCATTGTATATTGGCTCTAACTCCTAACTCATGTATTTTTTATAACCACATTTATCACAGTTCGGATGTGTTCGCGGGCTTTGCTAAGAATGCCCAGACAGCCGAGTTCTTAAGGTGCGAACCCAACTTACTAAGAATGCGGGATGCCGTGCAGGCCATCTACGATCGGGAACGAGGCAATGCAAATGGTAATAGCGGGACGTTCAGCTACTTGTTCCAGCGTACTAACGATTTTCTTCTTCTAGCGCCAAACCAAGTCAAGGCTAAACTGGACCGGCGGTCGGTGCCTAAATCAATCACGGGATCGAGCGATTCGCCAAAGGCAACTGTGAAGACAGAGACCGAGTCTGCCAATGTTGCGGGATCAGTCAGTCAACCCTTAATCCACGAAGTGCGCATATTATCCCTGCCGAGCAAGGACGATAAGAAGGAGGAGTTGAAGAAGACGGATGTAGATTCATCAAAGGAGACGAATCTCGCCGACTCTCGTGGAATGGTGCAGAAAGAGAAGTCTGTTGCCTCCCGCAGATCTGAAAGCGAAGAAAGTCCTCTGAATATCGGGCGTACCAGTCCTACCAAGGAGGAGAGAAGCAAAGTGAATAAGCCGCCTGCCAGACCAAATTCTCTGAGGGCAGCGGAAAGTGAGGAGGCAACGGAGAGAAAGCCCGCGTCGGATGGGAAACGCAAGGCGCCTTTCGCAGAACCCACTCATACGAAAAAAGCAGAGAAAGATCAGTCAGGAAGTACGGGTCCGGAAGACGGGGACAAAGCAAACCAGCCGTCAGAAATGGAGTCAAAGGGTGGTATGAAGGCAAAAAATCGGGATGCTTCGAAAGAAGAACGGGAACCCTTGCATGATTCAACGGGCAAATCCCAAGAAATGCAGGATAGGAGAAAGGAAAGCGGAGTGAAGGATCTTGCAATTCTGGGGAGTAATGGAAAGGCAACGGAGGAAACGGAGTCTAGGGCCTCGGCCGGGCGAGATGAAGGACTCGAGCAGAATGATCAGAGAGATAAGGTGACACAGGAGGGTGGCAAGGCGAAAATGTACCTGGAGTCGAAACATCAGATCCGTGGACGAGAGACCTCGTCTCCTTTCCGTGCGGAGGATTACCCCGATCTTTGTGCGCTGGAAGCAGGCGAAGAGTTTGATAGAGTCATGCAAGAATTGGAAGCTAAAGACGACTCTCTGGAACATCGCGGTATAAACGCCACTGCAGCTGATAAAAACAAATCAACGAAGGCGGCACGGCGTGAGTCGCAGGATGGAACGACGAAGTCGCAAAAGGATGGGGAGCAGAACAACCCCAAGCGGAAGAGTGTTCCCCAAGATGGCGGGGAGTCTTCCCAGCGGAAAAAAGACCAGGGCAAGAAAAATGGGGAAGACGTACGACAAAAACTTACTGACCGGGGATTAGACCGGAAGAGGGAGGAAGAGTCCAAAGGGCAGCAGTTAGACCGGGGGCGGAAAGAAGATCGACTGGACAAGACAAAGCAAAAGTCTAGTGGCGATATCAGTCGGGCAAGTGAAAAACGAAAAAGAAGTCCGGAGCAGAAGCGTGATATGAAAAGAGCTAGTGCTGGAGAAAACGGTGACACGACTCGCAAGAAGAGTCGCGCAAAACATGACGAAGAACCTTCCTCAAAACGGCTGAAGAGGAGCGGCGACAATCGTGCTGAAGCGGCCGCCAGAAAACGGAGCGTGACATACACGTCGGAGTCTGACCAGGCAGATAATCCCCGACTGAAACCTGTCAAGAAGCGAAGTGAACCGCCGCCGAAGGAAGATAGAACATCCCAGGCACCTGGTGCTAAACGCAAACGCGAACGCGCACCCGCTGATAATTCCGACAATAGTCCACCACCTCGGCCAAACTCCACGGCCGCCAAGTCCAAATCCAAGGAAATCGACAAACGGCAATCATCCGCAAAACGGCGTGCGGTCTTCTCCAGTTCTTCGTCTGACAGTGGTAGCGATCGTGATCAGCGCGATCGAACCACACGCCGCGGATCAGACGCTGGGCGGGGCAAGTTAAAGGCGGAGGAAGGGCGGAAGAAATCGGTACCTGGCGAGAGCGGCAAGCGGAAGGCCAGTGATGCATCGGAAAAGGTCGAGGCGGAGTTGTTTCCTCCTGGAAAAACAGTTGCGGCTTTCGTCAAGGTCGTTGTGCCGGCGTCCGGATCTGACTCGGAGCAGGAGCCCGTTGAGAAGGAGACATGCTATATCGTCGAAATCGAAAAGTACAATCCGACAACAAGGGTGAGGAGAGTCTGTCCTACTATATCTTCTGTGGACAAATGCAGACCCTGAATAAACTAACTGGTTGGATGAATCAGCTGTACACTGTGAGAGATCCAGATCCAGATCCAGACGACGATACGGTGCCGGACGTCTGGAAAGTTCCCGCTCATAAGATTGTGGATTTTAGAAAGAATTCCATTACCCGGCCATTTGCTGCGGGGGATAAGGTGTATTCATTGCATCGAGCAAATCCGGAAGACGAACCCTCGACAGAATTTTACAAGGCGACTGTTGTGCGAGTAAATGAGGTATGTTCAGTTATATTCAAGCCATATCCAAAGGGTGCACACAAAGAACTGAATCCTGCTTCGCTACAGCGTCATGTTGCGGTCCGATATGTCGATGGTGATACAGCCATCATGAAATACAACGAGCTATTTCGCATTGCGGATATTCCGCAACAGACAAAGCTGAAAGACAGAGCCCCACCGCAACCCACCCGCAAAAGCTCCTCACCTCCAACTCCACCTCGTCGTACAAGTCTGGCCAGCGGCACAACACTACCGCGACGCGGGTCGACATCCGCACCTTCACCACCTTCCTCTCCAACCTCTACTCTATCTTCCGTCGGAACCACACCAGCAGAGTCTCGCGCCACATCGCCAGATGCGCTACCGAAAAGGCGACCGGCCGCTGTTGCCTCCTCTAGCGGCAGCGACTCTGATACCAAATCCGCTTCCCCGTCACCGCGCAAACCGCTTAATCGCCGATCCTCCAAAGGTGGCAGCCCGCGCCGGCGGCGCAGCCGTTCTCTGTCATCTGCATCCGCCTCACCTCCACCGAGATCATCTCGCCGACCCCGGTCGCAATCAAAATCCCCGGCGCCGTCGTCGGGGCGACGCGGGAGCGGTGGAAGTTCACGACGGGGAGGAGGAGGAGGAGGAGGAGGAGGGAAGTCTAAAAGTGGAAGGCGGAGGGCATCCTCGTCTGAGAGTGATAGGGAAGGCAGCAATGATGATAGCTCCCGTTCTGTCTCGTCAGAGGAGGAAAAAGAAGGGGAGTCGAGCGACTAGGCACCTGCTTGCTTTGCTCTGGTCGTTCATTTCTTGTTGCAAGGTTGAATTTTAAAGTCCTCTGAAAGATTTGGTCAATTAATCCATGGATCAGCTTGGCTTGGAAATGGTTCAGGTTGCCTCTTTTATCTAGCTTTCCTGGAACACCAGATGAATGGTGTCCAAATGTCCCTCCACAAATGGTAAATTGGATACCTTCCAGCCCAGCTACGACCCACACCACCAGAAGTGACTTTGCCACAGTAAGAGTTAGAAAACGAGATCGTAAATTCCAGCTCGGCGTCGCGTTAACTCCCTCAACATTCCTCCCACACAGAAAACAACACTTGTAAATTACAGGTGTGGAAACTTGACGTCGCATATCAAAGCAGCGCAATTCGCATATCAAAGCAGCGCAATTCTCACCCACTCCGTTTCTAGTTTGCATGTCTATCCCAGTTTACGTTGACTTTGAGGAGTTTGAGGACGGGGGATTTTTCTGTGCGCGAGGACGCATCACCTTCAACAACGAGAACGGCGACGGAGGGAGGGTTGAAATTTTCCTTGCTTCCGAAGAAACCCTGGAAGCCGTCGAAACTACAATTCTCGGATAGATTCGCGGGATCAAGCTACCTCACATCCCTACATTCCATCTGTCCCCCGCCGCCGAGAAGGCCATCTCTGGTAGTTATCTTTCGCCTGAATAAGCTTCCCATTTTGGTTCGCCAGGGCGAGGTGTCCGGGTTTGTTAAAGAACTGGCGATTGAGTTGGGTGTGGATCGAGATGTGGTAGTGCGTGACATGTTTGGATAATACTACATTCAGTTTCCTTTCTTGTGGATTTGCAAGACACTACAAAGCGTGCGGTGTTGATTATGTTCCCTTTGAAATCTGCGTTTTTGGCTTTCTGTGCCCTCTCAAATGTTCCAAGCCGTGGTATGGCGTGGTTTGGGGATTTTAAATGCGCAGATTGTCAGGTTCCTTTCAATCCTCCATCTCCTCAGTCAATCGCTTGTCGTTAAACCAACTTGTTTGACTACGCTAATAAAGACAGCTACGTTATCTGAAGTATTCCATCTCCGATTCCGGTACATCCGCCCGCATTCCCACTGCACAAAAAGGGGGTCAGGGATCCGTGCGTCGGTCCGCAGGAGATGGCGTCGTTGCAGCACGCGGCTTGCAAGTTGAGATGATGGGTATTCTCCGTTTTCGCGCATTAAACGATGGACACTGCCCAATGTGACATTCATTGACATCGTGCTGGGCAGTATATCGGGAGATCATTATCGTATTGTCAGAGCAGCCCTCTTACATATCCGACATGTTTGATGTTCCAAGAAAAACTAGCATCGTCCAAACTAACCGATGGAAAAAAATGGCCAAATGGCAAAACACACCCATCATCTACCCAACTCGAATGTAAGACGGAAACTCAATACACTACGCTCCCAAAGTCCGCCCAAGATCCAAAACCCAACAATGTCACACAGAGTCTATCGCATTAGCCGTGCCTACGATGCTACCACGACCACGTTGAGGCTGTTGCTGTTGAGTGTTGCCCTGAGTTGTCGGCGTCCCTTGCAAAAACCGTTTCTGAGAAACCGCTGTAGCGAATGCTATGACCATTTTATGGAAGGCTTTTTGGATTTGCCACCTGTGCAGGTAAAGAAAGAAAGCCGGTGCGGTGCGCACGGGTTAAGGAAAGGACAGAATGCGGAAGCGCAACGTTTGTAAAACTTACAGCTCAGCAATCCGACTAAAACTCGGCCTCGCCATGCCGCTCCCCTTATCCAAATCCTTCTGCAACACATCCTTAAACTGAAAATCACTCAACAGGACCAAATCTCTGGTGATCTTATGCAACGCCCTGGACAGTGAATACGAAAACACGACGCTGGCGAGGATACCCCCGACGACGACACCGGCGACGATTCCGATGATTTTACGGTTGCTCTTTGTGAGTTCCTCGAGGATATCGTCGCGCCGGACAAAGTGGATGATGCCCCAGTGGAGGTTGAGGGAGATGACTTCGGTCATTTGGGCAATGTAGACGCCGTCGGAGAGGTGGAGTTCGAGGACTGCGGGGCGGTCGGGTCGGGTGATGTAGTAGAGGAGGCTGCCGGTGGAGTTGTATTGGAGAAGGTGGTCGTGTAAGACTTTGAGGGACTCCCACCCCGATGCGTTGGCAGCGAATTCGGGAAGGGTTAAAGCTCGGATTGCTGTTGCGTTGCTGTCGCGCTCGTAGATATCGTAGACTTCCACGTCCAAGGACGATCCGATCATCACGTCGCTGGTGTCGCCGAGTTCAAAAGCGTAGATATATCCACGGTAGGGTATGGCCGCTGCCAGTTTCTTCAGGAGATCATGGACAAAATCAAGGGTGAAATCTGCTCCTTGAACACCGATGAAATTTCCTCCCTGGAAGATCGCGTGGGTATGCGTTTGGTATCCGATGCCTTCAAATAGATACACTGGAGTCCAGGCAGCCGATTTGGGATTGGTCTTATCGATATCCTGTCAAAGGGATAGAACTTAGGCGCTGCGCAGCTGTTCAGGTAGCCAAGTTTCCAGTGTCCGGACATACGCTAACCCAAATCTCGTTCTGCACTCATGTGGAGGAGAGGGGAGGGAGGTATGGATCGGTCACTCAAAGGGTTAACTTGCCATATTACCGCACCATTACAGTTCATACGCACCGAGTTATTGTAAATTTCCCATCCCGCAAGCTCCAAATTATTCCCATCCTCATCCGACATCCAAAACGTCCAATTTTCTCCATACGAGTACATGGGCCCATACAAAAACGATCCATTCCCGTCCGGAAACGCGTTGATGCCCCAAAACTCGCCTTCAGGAACCAATGTGAAATGCTGGGACGTGTACCAATCGGCATTGGGCGCCAACGTGTTGATGAGGATATCGACGACTTTTTCTTTATCGGCATCGGTGGCTTTGGAAAACCACCCGTCATGCCAGTTGCGGCTCTGCTGATCGGTGGAGCGTTCAAGGGTGTGGATGCGGAAGGTGAATTCGGACACGATGCGGGCGAGGATTTGTTCCTGGAGGGAGTTTGCAAGGGTCGACGCGGACGACTACAATAAGAAAAACCGAGGCGAGAAGGCATCAGCTACAGAAACCACGGCACTGGGCGTAATTCACGCATTGACTAGCATTCAAGCCCACTCCCATCAAACAGACGTTCAAAGAAAAACGCACTCACCAACGCAGCGGTATATGTCAACCCCCAACTCAAAATCGCCACCCCCGCGGACAGCGGGATGATGAACATGATCAACAACAAGCCTACAGGAAAACGCCCTTGCTTGATCGCCTTTGTGAACCGCGACCATGACCAATCGTCCGCCGACACGACGCGTTTGCCTTCGCTGTTAACGGACGTGTTTGGGTCATCGGTTGTGCTAGCACGGCCGGTACTGTTAGCCATTTTTGCATAAAAAAGGAGGTTTGCGTGGAGGAAGGGCGGAGGGGAGAAGTGGGG
>JADGKA010000892.1:0-13071 GCA_027604605.1 Borealophlyctis nickersoniae
GGGGCGGACTTACAAGAGGATTTTGCCATCGGGTGGTTCCAAGGGCGCACTACGGGCCTGGAAGGCGAAGAAGAAGAGAACGGCCGGGAGTAGGTACTTCATTGGGTGGGTTTTGGAGGGGTTGAAAAATGGGGAGAAAGGGGAGAAAAACAAGTTTGTGTAGTCCGTCTTCGAGCGAATTTTCACAAACAATACCCTTGTGGCTGGTCGATCATTGTCAAAAGCTGTAATTTCACGGCCCAATCAATAGTGCCAAACAGCCATCCGCTGCAATCCTTGCAATAGCAGGCCGCACAGCATTCATCACTTGATCCTGGTGAGGCGAAGAGTGCCAGCAACATTTGCTTCTCCGACGCGCTTACTGTGTTTAACTTACAGAGTGTAGGAGGGAGAGTGTGCCAGACTACACTCGAGCGACAACTTTATTAAAAGTAAGGCCAGCCCTCAAAACAGATTTTACTCGAAGTTTACGTCAATTAGAAGAATCGGAACTGGGAACACCCCAATCGATCTATCCAAATTACCCAATATCCTATCCCGTTCAATTCCACTTCACCTTTATATACCACTTGTGATACTTACCATATCTCGTTTGCCTGCCTGCCTGCCTCCCTGCCTGCCTGCCGACGACCACGCACGACAAGATACACCAAGGACACTCACCATTGTTTCGTCGTCTTCATTCGAGAAAGGACGCTCTGAAAAGCAAGAGAGAAAGCGCAGTGAAAAATGGCAAACATCCAACGCAGGAAGCGACAAAATGGGAGCAGAAGAAGAGGTCCCAGCGGTGTTGTAGATGTTTCGCGAGTAGTCAACTCATATGAAACACCGTCTACATCTCCGGCCACAGAATTTTTGGTTTGAAACCGTGAAAATCATGTGGGTAAATGATCGCACAAAACTAGTCCATCACGCCCAGGCGAGTCCCCACTAATTGGGGTGCTTCAACCCCAGGGCGCTATACAGCATGACTGTCTGTTTTGACGAGGTACTCCAACACCAGTTTGAGACCCCCTTTCTGCTCACCTCAGTCCTTGGTGTTGGTGGTGTTGTTCTTGTCGTCGTCTTCGGTCGAATACTTTGCCCCCCCCACAACCTGTAATAGCGGAAGGGGGGAGAACAAATCAGAAGAAGCGTCGTTAATACCAAAACCCCAAAGTCAACCAGGAGGAGGCAGCACCATCCGTACTTGGGACCCTGGAAACATAGGTCGAACCCAACACATAGAGCCGCCCGGAGCAAGGTACTCATTTTTGGACCTCCCAAGCAAAAATGGCACGGGATACCCAGAACACACCAAGGCGGCAACTTGCCCCTATCCAGCACACACTCAGTGCGAAAACGTACGCAGCCAGACGCAGTTTGCCTCGCCCCAGCGACTTCTAGCACATGTGTGAAAGCGGGGAGACTTACTTGTGTGGTGGGAATGAGGTCGGGTGAGGTCGGGCGACGCGTCGAGAAACGACCTCCCAGCTTCTGAAAACCAAGAAAGAAACCGCAGTGAAAAAAGGTAGAACGCCCAACGCAGAAATCCAAAGGGGAAAAGAGCGGGCAAGTGTTGTAAATGTTCCAGAGCAGTAAACTCCCTTAAACACCGCCTTTATCTCCGGGACCAGAGTGTCGAAATTTGAAACCGGCTATGTAAAAAACCAAGCATCTTCACATCCGCCTGGGCGCGTCCACACTGATTGGAATGATTCAACCCCAGGCGGCATACGACAAAACTACGTGGCGTTGACAGGCTCCAACACTGTTCTGGCCCTCTTTTCCCCGAGTTTATACTTACCTGCTGCACTTGCTGACGCCAAGCTCCTCTCGACGTCCACGCGCGCGAGTGCCTGAAGATGCGGAGAGGCGAGCGTTCTGTTGGCTTGCGGGTGGGAGCAGCGGTGGGAACAGGGTCGGTGAAGGTGGTGAATGTGCCATTGGCGTCCTCGGCGGCTGGTGGGACGGTACCCGACGCGGCGGATCGGACGAACGGGTTCATGGCCGACATAAGTCGGTGTTTGAAGCGTTTCTTGGGCTGTGGGGCGGGCGAAGATGAGGTGGACAGTTCCGCTGCCGCCGAAGGAGCATCTGAAGCAGTCTCGTTGCCACTCCCTGGCTTTCGTCGCATGGTTTGGAGGATATAGGTGCCGATGCGTTTGCATTTCTTGAGGATGGGGAATTTGCTTTTGGCGGACTTTGTTTCCGGCGGTGGGCATTCATTTGCGGCCGTTTCGGGATCGTTTGAGGATGATTGGGTGGGCGAAACAGGAGTCATGGCCGCATCAGCATCGTGGAGAGCGGGGGGAGCAGGTTCAGCTGTGTTTGTGGCGTCGGGCGAGTCCACGGCGGTGCTTTTGAGGGTGGTGGAACCTTCAGCCATCACGGTGTTGTGGGTGATGTCAGTACTTGCTGCAGCGTCTGCAAGGACGCTGAGTTGCGTGGTGTCGGACTTGTTGGCTGCTGCACTTTTGGTTCGTTGCTCGATGGGAACCTTAAACCGCAGCAACATCCAATCAGTTCAAGTTCTTATATCTACTTCACATACACAGACACGGTAGAAAACCGAAGCTCTAGTACCTTCTTCCTAATTGTCGCGGAGTACTCATTCGCCGCCTCCTTCAACATCCGCTCCCACTCCGACTCGTCGGCAACACTCTCCGCGACGCTGGTGAGGGTGCTGGTGATGTTGTCGGCAGGTGCGGACGAACGCGAGCTGGGAGATTGGATGACGAGGGTCTTTGCCGCCTTTTTCTTTTGTCTTGCGAGCGAATCCTATGCACCGGTGTAATCCAACTTTAGTCCTGACGACATTTGAACCGGACCAAACAAAACGGCTGCTGAATACCTTCATTGCCTCCGCTGCGGCCCGAGCTCGCGCCAACCTCTCCTGCCGTTCGTTGGATTCGCCGGCACCGTCGATGTTGGTGGGGACGCCGACGACGTTTGCGGACGGCGGCGAGAGCTCCAGAATCTGTTCGGCATTGGGATTCGCCTGTGCAGCAAAAGGATCGGGTTCAGCTACAAGCCCTTCCTCGTACCCGCACGGAAACAAAAAGTATACGCACTTCAACAGCTAACGCAACCGCCGCTGCATCCGCCGACGTTGTTTGGAGCGCCTCTGGGTCCGCTCTCTCTTGGATGGGACCGTCTGCGACGTCTTCTGGTTGCTTCTTATGGAACTCGATATCTTGCGCTCTTTTTCGGTCAATCTTGCGCGCGTAGGCATCCGAAATGGTGGTGCGCGGGGTGTTGAGCCTGTATTGTCCAGGCGTGGCATTCATTACTGAATACGAGGGGACGCCGTTGACTTCGGACATGACTGTAAAAGGTGAACTACGAATGATACATTACGAATTAGCGACGGCGGCGGATCTCGCTGGAAACTGTTCTCGTTGCTCAGGCGATGCCATGCGAGACCTCTACCCGGCTTCTGCTCTCACAAGCAGATCTTACCTATGCTGCTGAACGTCTGAAGGATTGGAGGTTTTGAGTTTTAAAGTGGGGTTATGGGACTTTGGTGGATTTTTTGCAGCCAATGTGGGGGTTAGATGCGAAGGAGAAAAGTGGAGAGGGGAGATGGACAAATTCCAATCCTTTCTGTACAAAAACAAAGTTGGCAAAACAATCCCAAATACGCCGTGATTGGCAACATCAGATTCAAAAATTGTATTAAATCCATGGGGATCGGTCCAAACATTGATTAAGAAAACGATCAAGAAAAATGTAGTGGCCGAGACTGCGAGACTGCTGGCGAAGACCGTGTAAACAAAACGGCGCGTTTGGATACCCAAGAAGTGTCGTGTGGTGTGTTTTCATGATATGCGATGACTGCCCATGACCCAGCATGGCCTGTCCTCCTGTCCCATCTTGATTTTTCTTTCTCCCAATTTTATCTCTCGCTCTTCTATACTGCATTCAATTTCCACCACACTTTCAGTGAGAACCACAACTACAGAAGAAAAACAATGGCCGAAGTCGCACCCAGCCCCCAGCAAACCACCCAGCAAAGTGCTCCGCAGACCACCCTACCTCAGGGCCTTCCGTTTCCCTATCCTCTTGCTTTCCTTCGCAAGCACACTCTCGGTGACGTGGTTGAAAAAAGAGACCAGGCCGCGGGCGAGAAGCAGGAGTTGATTGACATGTGGGAAAATGAGAGCGTTGAAAAGGTGAAAACATTTGTGCAGTCCGCATCGCCAGGCCCATAGTTTCGTTTTACGCAGTTGACACGCATATTTGTTCATCCCAGGCTCTCGAAAAGATGAACCGTCACAACATAACGGCCATCCCTGTTTACCACGTGCTCGATGATGGGCGTCGCAAGCACTACGCTATGGTGACGGTCCGGGATATCATCGGCTTTGCCATTTTCAAGGTGAGGAGATATGTGCAGTGTTTCGTTTGGCAAGGATGTGTTCTCCTTATAACTTCTTCATCTCCAGCCGCTTTTCGACCACCCGGTCGAGGAAAATCTCAGTCCCGAAGAGAAACAAAAGAAGGAGGAGAAGCTCATGGTTGATCAGGCAATTTTCTTTCAGGTGAACATAAGACGTTTCCAACTTTTTGCGCAGCCCAGCCTGACTCTATCATTTGCAGCACACACTTGCGGACTTGATCGGCATCACCAAAGAATCCTTCGAAATTCACACTTTCAGGCGATCGGACCACCTCACCAAGCTCATCAACGTGTTCGAGAATGGAATTCATTACGCGTTCATCGAATCTTCAGGTAGTTCAGCATGTCCCATTTTGATTCGCCGTCATCTGTGTGAATGTTTATGCGACGATCATGTCTTTTGAAAAGACGGTGATTACTCCACCGTGATAAGCCAAAGCGACGTCATCCGCTTCCTCGAACCCGAGCGGGATGGCGAGCTCAAGGATATGTGCCGCCTGCACGTTCAAAGCGCCATGAGGCACGCCATTGAAGTAGGAATCGACGCCCAGCAGTGATTGAGATAACAAATGACACCGTTGGCTAAACTAATTGTCTGGTGCATTAGTTGCGAATGTTCGACGACCCAAACCAATGTTACAGGCCAACTGCCGGTCGGAAGCTCAAGTAAGTTGTTGCTAACAGATCATTGCAAACGTAGCTCGGTCCCAGAATGCCATCTCATGGAATCCTTGACATTTCGCAGATACGCCATCAGAGTCGACCGCGACGTGGACGCGCTTCAAGCCTACAAGACGATGCACTTGCAACGCCTTACCAGCGCCGCAATAGTCGATACCCCCGAGAACAACCACAAACTTTTGGCTTCAATCAGCAAGACGGACTTCAAGTACGTCACGCGTGACACGGTCAGCGACTTGTTCCAGCCCGTCATGGACTACCTCACCAAGGCGCAGGGGGGCGTGGTGAGAAGCCCTCTCACAGTCGGAAAAGATGCGACGATGGGGGATGTGTTGGCCAAATGTTTGGAGGAGAACGTGCACGGAGTGTGGGTGGTGGATCCGGAGACCGGCGCGCCGCTTGGAAGGGTCAGCTTGACGGATGCAATGAGTTGCTTGGTACCGTCGGAGGGAGCCAGAGAGGGTCAGGTGCACAAGCTGCAGGAAGCAAGAGGGGAGACGGTGGCAAGGGAGGAGTAACGGCGGGGATGGTTGCTTGCTCAGTCGAGACATGAGGGTTCCATGGTCTTTCTTGCTCGTTGCATTTCTCAGTCTTGGGCAAAAATTTAATGCTCAATCGGGCTAGCAAAATGGCTTAAGTTGCTTTTGTAAATAACAAAATCAAATCAATCTTGCTGGATCCTATCGTCGCGGTGCATCGAATTGTGAGACTGTAACTGACTGGGACGTGTCGAGGGACGCATTCTTTCCTGGTGGGATGGGTGAAATAAGACGGCGCTTCACACAGCGCGTTGCCAGCTTTTTCCAACGACGCCTATGCCGCATGATGCTCGGTTTTCATGATAATGAGCTCACGTAGAACGTTTCATGTCCCAACATCCACTTTGTACGAAAGACTTGACTGCATCACTACCTCGTTTGCAAAGAGCAGAGCGAATGTGCATGCAAAACAAAATAACGCCTTGCTGAAGCATGTGTAGTTTTCGGGTCGAGCCATTTGGGCTTACGTGAGCAAACAAACCACGCGTCAAAAAGTGCCGATGCAGGTCCTTTGTTTGCACAAACAGGCGGTGGCTAAGATACTAATTCTCTGCCCCAGAGTACAGCTCATGGCAGTCGACTTTAACGCACAGCACGTAGTTCCAGCCGTGCCTTGGTCTCTTGCCAAAGCTTCAATCTCGCCTTTTCTTTCCGTGCTTGTACCGCTGGTCGGTTTCCAGCGTGGAAAAGTGATAGCGGTTGGGTACATGGCTACGCTGCAGCGGCAATTTCATTGCTTGAAGTAGTCCCCAAATGTGGTGCTCTGCAACTAAAGCTAATATTGGAGTTTCCAGGTCTTACGGCAGCCACACTTGTCAACTTGATCCGCAGAAGTCACAACCCCTGGAGGAGGCGGCTGATTGAAGTAGTCACTAGGAAAAAACGGACTTATGCCCAATAGATAACCATGATGGGGAAACGACCAAAGAATCTATTCAGTGAGCAGTATCTGAGCGCGCGCCGCAGTGCGGTAACCGAATAAATAAAAGAAAGTCAGATTTGAGAGACAATCCCGAATCCTTGTAATGTTCCGCCAGAAAGGTGTACATCTAATTAATCTGACTGCCGCTCTTATTCATGTGACTGCCGCTCTTATTCATGTTCGTAGCCGAATTCGTGTTCGTGTTCGTGACACCGCGGCGACCAACGAGGTCAGCGTTCTTCCGAATGCCCGAGGCAAAAGCCTTCACCATGATATGGAACGTATCTTCAAGGTTCGCAATCTCTTTGATGATGCTGCGTCTGTTGAGACGTCCTTGCTCGAGGGAGCTAAATTTCATTTGGGTCACCTATAATTGGGGAAGAATGGCAATGTTTTTAATGAAGCGTCGATAGAAAACAGACAGAGGGCAATTCGATATGGATCCAAACCTCGGACATCCGGATCCCCAATGTCTTCAACGGCAGCGTCAAACCAAAGGATACAGCACCGATCAACACCAACCCCACAACACTCAGCACAGCAATGATGATGATGCTTCTGTTGATACTCTTGTCGATTCCACCGAAAAGGTCTTCGCGTGGGACGGCCACCACGACTTGCCAAACGTTGAGGTAGTCTGGGCGCAATTCGCGGGTCCCAATGTACCAGTCCCGTCCGTCTTCGAGGGTAGCTCTGAAGCTGCTGTGTTGCGGCATTTTGGTGAAATCGTTCTGGACAGCCGATCTGAGGAAGCGCCCGACTTGGGAGACCGTGAGGTTGGGAGCTGCGTCGACACCATCTGCATGGGAGTAGGAACCAAAGGACGAAAAGGGCGTTGAGACTTTCTTGCGCGGTCTTTTTCTGGGGCCGGAACATGAACCCGCTTACATGTTCCCTCTCTCGCAAGGTCCACGACCGATCCCATTACCGAGGACGCTATCAGGGATCCGTTCATCCTTGAATCGAAAATGAAAATGAGGGATCCTGGCGAAGGGACCGCTCCTTGCAGGAACGGATTGAGTACACCGTCCACAAAGCTTCCAGCCTGACACCGGTGCGATGGTACTGAGGGAGTAGCGACATCGTTGTAGAAGTTGGTTGAGTAATCCCTGGAGACATTTAGTAAATGGATGGTAAATCATTGATGATCGTCACTCATTGCCGACGACGGCTCTAGAAGGCGGATATCTGACTCGCCGCAAAGACTCACATATAAAGAACATTGTAAATTGGAATGAACATCAAATTCCATGATCCCTTTCCGTAGGCCTCGGGAGTTGGACTAGTAAGCATCATATATGCTTGGTAGTAAAACGTTGTATTATACACTGTGTTCCCAAACACAGGGTATGGAGGCACAGGAGCCCGGGTTCCGTCTGCAAAATCATGAAGGCGGAGATCAAAATTAGTTTCCCAGCACGGGAGAGGAGAGCAGCCAAACATTCAAGCACTCGCCTGGTAGGAGGAAGTAGTCTTGGTACAGCAAGTCACTGCTATAATCTAACGGGTAGAAGTTGTAAGTGCCATTGACCTGCAACATGATTTTGTCTAGATTGATTTGCGTGATGTTTGGAGTGTTGGCATATTTTCGGTTTGCTTTGGCTGCAGGGGTGTCAAAGAGAGTGAATTAGCACCATGCGCCTTTAATTCACTCCATCATAAATGACAGCCCATCTTACCGTCAGGGGTCTCAGCGACCAAGCATGCAAGACTGAAGTAAACCGGAGAAAGTAACCGGTCAGTCGCCACCTAATTTCAGAGCCAAGGTGCCGCAATTCATTCCTTTCCTTACCTTGACACTTGAGGATACTGGTTCACCGCCCTAATGTATTCTCTTATCCACGGGGTCCCTGCGAGGGATGACAGGATTGTGCTTCTGTTGAGTATGACATTGGTGATCGAAGTACGCTCCCCGAAATCTTCGGCGAGCAGACGGAAGTTGTTCAGAACGGTGCGGATGTCGTCAGCAGCCTTGTTGGTGGTGATCTGGTTCAATTTCACGGGGAGGGAGCAAGGGACGGATCAGCCCTGTTGTCACAGTGATGCTGCTGCAGAGTGTTGCGAATGACTTACATTGACGATAACTGTAGCTGTTTCATCAACGGTATCCCGTGCATTTTTGATGAATATGGAGCTCGACTGGCGACAATCGAGGAGGAAGCAAATGATTGGCTTATGAGATGACAGCCTCCTCCCAAAAATCAGCATGCATTAAAACATGGAACAAAGCGTTTACCGGTGCGACCACAAGGAGGAGAATAATCGCTAGCAATGCAATTTGCACGAAGACCAAGGGAAGTTGAAAGAACTTTCTGACCATTGATTTTTTGCCGCTTTCGGCAAGGTCTGCAGGGTTAAGGTCCAAAGCGGTTACGGAAACTTTCGACTCGTCGGCCATCGCGTTGTAAGCGAACTGTGCGTTCTGGGTGGTCATCGCGTTGTAAGTGAACTGTGCGTTCTGGGTGGTCTGTGCGCGTTGATGGTTCGCTCGATGTTATATGGGCCAACAGAAATCAGACACCGCATACCAGCCAAACAAACGCACAGAGCCAAACAATTGCTTCTAAACCACGATCCCGATTTTTCAAGTTATGCAGATTTTCCCTCGCTTTTCCATGCCAGGTCCATGGCATGGACGACGGAGCATGCCGCCCAAGAAAGAAAAATGTTCAAAAAGCTGGGTCTTCCCTACCATAGATTGGGTGGATTCCAAAGCGCACCAAACTCTCCGTCGATTTCGACCCACAATTGACGTTTCGTCTTGTAGGATGACTCTGCCGTTGTGTATCTCGTCGAACTTGAAGTGGTGCCCCCACTCCTTTACCCCCTCTCTCCAAGACAACCCACGCTAACATAGAACCGCTGAAGTTGCTTGGGCAGCAACCGTATTATGGCGTCGTCCGTTAGAGCCCGCCAGAGCCTTGACACTCGTCTGCACACGAGCTGTAGGAAAGGGATGTTGAGCCGCAGGAGGATGTCTGTCCACAGCTCGTTTGGAAACATGGGGGCGGGTGGTGAGGACATTGAGGGCGTTGCGAGAAGCCGTGGGAAAGCTTGCGTTCGAGATTTGGCGGATACCTACCAAGCGCACCTTCGCCCAAAGTCTGGATACCCACATGGATGAGTGATCATCAGGCGATCAATCGGCACGGTACGCATCTGGGACCCTTCCTCCTGAAAGTTTCTGGATGCGTCGGTCATTCTCGAAAGCACACCTCCCACCAAAGTGCTTCCTACACCGACATATTCGCAATCTTATCACCATGGATGCTCTTCCGACCACTCCTTCTGTCTCCGGGAAGCGTGGACTGACCGTTTCAGCAGACGATGCCGAAGAGGGCCGCGTATCCAAAATGCCCAAACAGGATGATCTTGGCACCTTTTCCCAGCCTACCAGTTCTTCTTCACAACTACCACCATCGAACGCTCCCCAAATCCCCATTGCATTTTTTGGTCTTGATACGCCAGAGACATATCGCCCAAAACATGCGAAATATCAGCAGCCAACCGAAATAGGATACTTTTGCTATGACGGCCAAAGAAACTTGAAATTGATGGACGATAGTGAACTGGTACGCTCGCATGAGGATTGGAAGGCTCTGAGTTGATGATTCATTAAGCACCTAGCCTTCCTGCCGAACCACAGAATTACTACTACCCTCCCGATGTGAAAAACTGTAACCTGTCAGAGGGCTATCCCGACCGTTTTGTGACTCGCGATCCGACGCCAGAAAGGCTAGATGCATTGCTGAAATGTTTGCAACATCTGAACCAGGATAAGGCCAAAAGAGGGCGTGAACCCTATGTACCCAAATTTTGCACATGTGAGCCGCCCGATGCGGCAGGAGCTGTTTTGGGCAATGGCTGAAGCTGAGGCACTCAGACATGATTTAGGGCGTGGGATTATGACAAAGATTTTTTGCACTCCGTATTCTCGAAACGACCGGTGGGAGCTTGGAGCAACGTTGTATAAAGTAATGCAGCAGCAATGGCTCACCGCATATTTTTAAAGAGTCGTCTGCTCATGTCATCTTTCCTTAGGGCACAATATACCTGGAAGAGCATGAATCCGAAGAGAAACGCAATTCACTATACGGCTCAACAGACAGAAATCAACTTATGACCTACTGGGGATACAAGTTCGAATCCGCTTGTACTATCAATAAACCCCCCCCGCAAGTTACATCACCGAATGATCCGGATCTGGAGCAAAGAAAAACAGGGATTGTAAATACGAACATCCAGTACTGTAGTGTCTTCAAGACGAAATTGGGGCAGCATTCACTGGTGATGGGGGGAGAGGTGGATTGCTTGGTTGGCGGTGAGTGTGGAGGCGTGCATTGCCACGCCGAAATATCGTACCGCCACAAGACTGACACGACTCATTCAAACTTCCTTCAGACAGCAAACCCAAAGAAAACCGGCAGAGCCAGTATGCGGAGCTGAAAACAAATCGAGTAATAACCAATGACAGGCAGAAGAAGTCCTTTGAAAAGTACAGTCTTCATTTTGTTTTCGACCTTGATATCAAAGTACCCAAGCAGATCTAACCGCATTCTGTTCCTCCAGATTCAAACTCCTTAAGATTTGGGCCCAGTCTTTCCTCGCAGGTGTCCCGAAAATCATAGTAGGATTTCGCGACGACAATGGCAACCTTAAAGTCCTGGAGCATTTCAAAACAATGGATTTGCCTCGTATGGTCCGCGACAAACCGGATATGTGGGACGCGCTTGTGTGCATCAATTTTGCTAACCAGCTGTTGGATTGGATTGTCGAAAATGTGACGGTGGATGATCCTGATGTGGTCTATACGATTCGCTTCGCGCCGCCGTTTGAGAGGGTGGAGATTATTGGACCTCAAACGGGAGGTGATATGGTATTTGTTCATGACTGGTACAGAGCGTAGGAAACTGCTTTATTTTGAATGAACTGGGAACTCGCTGACAGCAGTACGGTCTTTTGAGTTTTGAGTATGCGGTTTGGAATATGTACTTCATATTCCATCAAAATGCTACTTCATTGTTGCTCGATTTTCAATTGTAAGTGGGCAAAACTACAAACTGGCGCTGTGCATGGCTCTCTTCGGCAACATTCCCTGGGATGTGAAAGGTGGCCGGTAGCCGATTGCTGTCCCTTGCGCATGGCGTGCTCCACAATCACTGCCACCCGCTCTACAAAGAAATGAAAAGAAATGCCGAAAGTCATAGATGGCTTCGGCAGAATGGGCGCAGCGCATACTGGAGCACAACACGCACTGAAAGAGCATTCTATGAAGACTTTCGTCTGCCATTCGGCCCATTTCTCTGACATCATGTCCCACGCTCTCTTGACATCATGTCCCATGCTCTCTTGACATCCAATGTTGGCATCCGACAGACTGGGATGGTTGTTGATAAAAAAAGTGAGTCGACTGAATGAGCGGGGGTGGCTGGTTCAGCCTGCGCCACCGCTTGCTATTGTCGCGTCGCTTTGAATGGGCAATAGATGCACGCCTTCGTATTGTGGTTTTAGTGTTTTAGTAGCGTCTGTAGCCCCAAAATGATTTTCGACGAAAGATTGAACAAGGAACAATATTCCTTGGTATTGAAGCGCGATCAACCGTTTTTGCCTCCTGTCATTATCCGACATGTTCGACCGTAGCTTGAACGTGGGCCTAGACGTACGTCAAACCGACGCCAAAAGCACCGCTACACCACCCAAAAGTGGATCAAAATCCAGCAAGTTTTCAGCCTGGACTCCTTGAAACCCGAACTATTGTGGCCACCCCCTCCAAAAACTACACGAGTGGGACACCGAAACAACCACCTCAGGAAAAAATGTCGGGGAGATAACCATGATGTCCTTTCCATGAATAGGGCTTTACGTTGAATGGCAGCGGAGAATCGGCTCCAGGGCGCTCCCATGTTTTTTTGCCGTGTAGCAAATGGTCATAGGAGATGCCATTCAATTTGTTTGGCGATGTAGAGTGGGAAGGTGATATACAGGTGCCTCCCGTGTCCGATGCACCGCCCAAATGAAAACGTCCTTGTGAAGGCGGTTTTTGTCGCCTTATTTTCAGTTTGTCAACATTTACACAGGTGAAGACGGAAACGAGTGAAGACCTACCAATCCGCCCTTGATCTGAGTATCTAACATTTTGGCGATGTAGCTGGGCTCCAAAGGAGAACGATGGTGACGGTCACTCGAAGCGGAACACCCTCTACGTTGCCGGGTCAAACTCCCACGGCAGCTTCTCGTAAAGAACTGCCATCTCCGCCTGCACCCCTACCAGTAGTCCCCAGTCCAGCGCAACATTTCCAAGCATTCCCAGCTCAGCACCCCGCACAGCACCAACAAGCGCCGTTTTACTTTCCCAATGGCGGACCTATGGGGATGATGCCATCCTATATGCCTATGGCACATCCCGGTTTTGCTCCTCTGAAACCCGAGGGGACATTTGAAACGGCTGTGCACCAACAACAGCTGGTATTGCAACAGCAGCAGCAGCAGCACCACCACCAACATAACATGCACGCCATGTCGTACATGCCAGCCGGCCCATCTCCAAT
>JADGKA010000893.1:0-13063 GCA_027604605.1 Borealophlyctis nickersoniae
TCCTTTTACCGCTACCCTCTATCTTGACCGTGCCTGGGAATTACTCTGTCCACCCGCCATCCTCGCAGCTCCAACAATCCGGAAACAGCTCCCTACATCGTCCTCCCTCCGTCGTGCAGGCCGCCGCCGCGGTTGTTGGTGTTGTTGGCTACTACCACCCGCATCCGTCTGCGTCTCGTGGTCAATGCTACGTTTACGTTCTTTCGGCGGGCGGTAAATGGGCCGTTCTGCTCGTTCCACTCGTTCTGAACGTTTAGGGGTATCGTTGTCGTGGTGGTGTTGATGCTCCGGGGTATGCTCGAGTGATTCTCGTCCCTCTCGCACGCGTTTGCCCCGGGTTATTAAAAACTTGTCGTCACGTGAGATCCTACTTGTTGTTGTTGTTGTTGTTGTTGTTGTTGACTCGCCGCTAGTCTTTTCCTCCACCATTCCCACTACGGACGCCATCCCACCCGCTGCCGCCGCCGGCGGATCATTTGAAACCGCCGCCACCGCCTCTGCTGCTTGTTGCTCCCCCGCTACAAATCGCTGCCATTCACCACACACCTCATCTCTCCGCTTCTCCTCCTCCGCGTCCAACGAAACAATTCCCGCCAACAGGTCCACATCCTCCCCAAACATTCCGTCAATTCCATCCTCCAGCCTCACAAAGGTCTCTGCCATGGCCTCCCGTATCTCTGCGACGCGATACGACGCTCTACAAATGTCGTTTGTCGGATCCGCCGGATCCTCAACGTACAAACTCAGGCCAAAATCCAACGTCGAGCCTGACGTGGCTCCAACCGGCGCATACCGTACCCTATTCACCAACCCAGCAGGCCGATCCACAAATTTCCCAATCCTCACCGACACTCCCTTTCGCGTATAATCCAACGTCATTCCAAACGCCTCAAAAAATTCCATCACCAGCATCCCCAACTCCACATCCTTCCCCATCCGCCTCCCTCTTGCTCCCAACACAATTGCCAAGCACATATTTGCGACCGCATACCCGCCCAATCCACCGGTATACACCTCATCAAACTTGCGTTCGCTCAACCACCGCTTCACAAGCAACACCAGAGGTCGCAGCGTTGTCGGATACGTCGTCATCCAGGTCTTGACCAACCGGGTGGATGCGATCCCGGAGGACGCATTGCAAGTGACGTCGACGGCAACGTTGCCCATACAAGTGCGGAATTTCAGGACGGGCACGCGAGCGGTCATGATGAGTTTGATGGTGGTGGGATCCGCAAAGGGAGGTGTGGGACCGTCGGTTGGAGAGACGGTTTGGAGTGCTTCGTAGAGGACTGTTAGGACGTCGCTGGCTCCGCGTTCGGAGGGGTAGAGGACTACGAGGTCAATGTCGCCTCCAGGGAGGTATACCCCACTGACAGAACAGGCAGGGAAACAAGAGAGTATTAGTAATCGTCCAAAGAAAAGGGTCTCCGTGTGAAACCTTGCCTCTGCAACTCGTACCTGGACATTGAACCCACGACCTCAAGCGTGGGTTCCGCCAAAGGGTCGACCAAAGCCAGAGCCTGGGTTACCAAGTTTGAAAAGCGCTGTATGATATGCGTGCGCACGGCTTGTTCTTCGGGACGGGGCGTCAGTTTTGCGGCAAATTCTGCGGCCTGTGCTGTTAGTGCCTGGAGACGGGCGACGCGTGGAGAGTGTTGTTCTGGTGGTTGTTTTGCTTGTTGTTGTTGTGGGGTTTGTTGTGGAGGGTTTTGGGGTATGGAAGTCATTGGGAAAAGGAAGGAGTTGAGTCAGATAATTTATGGGGTAGATAAGAAGAAAAACGGGGGTGATCTCTGTATGTAGATAGTTGCAGGAAGCGAAGTCTTGTATCCTTTGCTCTCAAAGGTTCGTAATTGTGGAGGATCCCTATATAGATAAGCCACGTCCTATGATTGGTCGCCACACATCTCCAAGCAGCGCGCTGTACACCGGTACGTTTCTCCATCACCCCGACGGCTTCCACTCCAAGGTGGATGAAGGGGATTTTGTGGATGATGAGAGGTTGAGGGGCTCCGATGATTCAGATTCAGAAGACAACAACTCCTCCTCCTTCTCGGATGATGATGATTCTGATTCAGATGAATGTTAAGAAGGCAAAGTCGAGGGGTTTGGGCTTGAGTGAGGCTCATGGGCGTCCATGGCTGTTGCGGCCTTGTTGACTTGACAGACGCGTTGGGAGGGCATAGATAGGCAACCCACCTTGAAGCGATCGTGCCCTATTACATTGTGTTTGGTGCTGTGCAATTGATTTTTGGCATATACCAATCGAAATGCTTTTGCTGTTGGGGCAATCTCGTATTTCTTGTTACACTCTTGTCCCTCATAGCGGTGCTTTAATTGTGTTACCGTGTTTTACACCCCACAACAAACAAAAGGAGACTGCCATTCTCGAGATTGCGAATCTCGAGGGTTGCGCAGTCAGTCTCCAGTCAGGACCTTCTGACGCGACGCGGGTATCCAAACACGGTCGCAACTTCTCCTTCCTGTGGGCATTTCAGATCTCTTTCCCCACTTTCCAACGCACAAAGTCAACACACACATGCTGGTATCAGAACTTCCATTCCTGAGCATTTCAGACCCGTGCTACCCAACGACCACTTCTCAACGGGATCGAACCCGCAAGCCCCTTCGCCTCGTCCGAGGGCCGCTCTTGTTCCTTCTCGCGGCCTTCTCGCAAGATCTGCAACTCCAATCCCAGGCCAAAATATAAAAACTGGCTTCCTACGCGAGAGACATGTCCCCTGAGTCCCACAACGATGAAGCAGGATTCGTCGGCGGTAGGGAGAGCATCGTGGTTCATCAGTCATGCGTGGCAACATGAGTTCCTGGACGTTGTGAATGCCGTCAAACATCGCTTCCACGAATCAAGCACCCTAGACGTCATCGTCTGGTTCGACCTTTTCTCCAATACCCAACACTCGCGGAGAAACCTTTCTGTGGTGGACGGGCACCTGTACGAACGCCATATCCAAACTGGGCAGCGTCCTAATGGTTCGGCATCAGTGGAACGACCCTATGACATTCGGAAGGGCTTGGTGCATCTTTGAGCTCTACGCCTGTACAACATTCCTATGAGATGGTACTCGTCGCGACTCTGCCAAAGCCACGGAGCGTATGAACATCGAAGGCGCTCCCTTTACTTTTGCCCCCAAAGCGAACAGGTACCCTCCTCCATCCATATACTTTCTTTTAATGACGCACGCATGAGGGGTGGGATCTTGGGTCATGCGCAATCAAAATGTATCGAGATCTGAGAATTATACCCTTTATTTGTATAGTAGTCCGCCAACCTGAAATTCCAAAACAATACAAATAGATCGAAACCAACACGTTCCGTAAAATGTAATGATGGCATCATTTGTTTGAACCATTGTTGGCATTGGTTTGGCGTGCGCGCATGGAATATCATATAAACACGGTCTCTTCCTTTCCGCCCCTTCCCCATCCCAAAATCACCCTCAGCAAAAGCCCATTTTTTTGAAAACCATCGTAACTGCCTCACTCACATCACAAAAAACTGACCGTAAGAAGCGTGAAATTTGACGACCGCGTGAGAGTTAAAGATAGACCAACTAATCCGCGTGTGCCCGTCTCTTTTATTCGACATTTAGAATGATTCAGAAAGTCACTTTTTTCGTAGGGTTGGTTGGGACGGCGGCGTTGGCGCTTGCGGTTTGGAAGGTACATCGTGCTCGTTGCCTTGGATGGAGGGAGGTTCTTATAGCACTAACCTACCATTTGTGCGGAAACGGACAAAGGAGCGGACAATTTTGGCCGAGACTAAACGCGAAGTCGAAATCCTGTCGAAGCGCGAAAAAGAGCATCTTAAGGATCTCGACCAAGCTTCTCACCGCGAACGCAAATTGTTCGCCGAAGTCAAGGATCTGACTGCACATCAACGCAAGTCAGTCGGGGAGATCGAACATTTGAACTCTCGTAATGCCATCTATACGCAGGATATCGAACACCTGCGCGCCATCGAAACAGAACTCAGGCAAGAACTTCAAGACGCTTTGACTCGTACATCGCAGCAAGCAGAAGAGACCGTCCAGCTCGACCGTCAACTCCATAAGCAAGCGTCAGAATATGCGCGCTTGCAGCAAGAGTACGCCGATCTCCGGACCCTTACGGCTGATTCTTCGTCGTGGTCGTTACGAGAAAATACGTGTTTCCACCTTCCCACAACAGGACCACGACAGGACCACACGACATAACCACTTACCTCCCCATTTGCCCTCCACTCACCTGCGTCTGCTACTACTTCCTCACACGCGGTCGTTGAATCTACTGTAGCATCAGCGATCGAATTGTCCGCAGCTTATTCCGTTTTGACGCCAACTGATCACAGATAAACGAAAGCGTTAAACGTCCTGTCCCTCCAAGGCAATTTAACTCACCCCCATCGGACCGCGTTAGCGTTTTGGATCCTGCTCGTGTATTGAACCTGCACTCCACCATCGCTATCTACTGCACTTACAATTCCTACGGACGTGGGTATCAAAGGCTGCTGGCACTTTCAAAAGAATTGTCAAGGCCGTGCAGAAAGGTTCGGAAATTGGATCGGCTGCACGGGCGAAGTCGCAAAAGGCGGCTGGCCTGCGTAAAACAAACAAGAAGAAATGAAATATCCACCACCGTGTATTTGTATATTGCATTTTATTTATCACAGACTTCCTCTTGTTTGCAACAAATCAATTACAATAGCGGGAAACAGTTTACCGAAGACGCATCTGACTGACTTTGCTCCACCGACGACCTTGGCATTAACTCCACGGAATCGGATGCGGCAAATACCATTCCTCCGTCTTCGGCAGTGGTGTAATTTGCGGCGTGCTTGGAACTGCGCTTCAATCTATTGACATTCTCTCCTTCGTTTTCCTTTTCCTTTTCCTTTTCATTTCGTCCGGGAGGAACAAAAATTCTTTTGCTGATGGCTTTCCGTAGGTTACCAAACTTAATCTTCTTCGAATGCTACTGCCTGTACGACGAGCGCGTTGCATGGGGGCGACATCTTCGGCTGGGTGAAAAGGAGGAAAATGAAATATGGCGAAACTTGACTGAAACGGAACCTCGCGCCGCGGCGGCAGCTTGTGAAGCTTGGCTCAAACAAACGCTCTGGTGTCTCGTCCTGTGCGCCCCCGTCTGCCTTCAGAATCTTCGACGCAATCATTCGAGAGATTCCCTACGATGAAAGATGGGCCTCGCTGCTGGCTTGCAGCTCGGTCAACAAGGAGTGGCGACGCAAAGCTTGGACACACCGTTGGAAGGAGTTCGGCGCCGACATCACCCACACCCTCTGGCGACCATAGCACCCCGCTTTTTGCTTCCTTGGGCTCTGGAAGCAATGAAGGGGATGCAGGTCCGGTTTCTTCAGTTGCTTGGTGACGGCGAGCAGCTCGATGACCTGGCGTTACTGCTTGCACCTCCAACATTTCGAGGGATTCGATATTTGAAATTGGCGGGCAACTGCAGCACGTCGCATTTGCTGATGGCTTTCCGTAGGTTACCAAACTTAATCTTCTTCGAATGCTACTGCCTGTACGACGAGCGCGTTGCATGGGGGCGACATCTTCGGCTGGGTGAAAAGGAGGAAAATGAAATATGGCGAATGGGACTGGGGAACCTGAAGGCGTTACAAATTCCTTTGAGGAAGTTTGAGAGGGGCGGGATTCTGCTGCAGAAGCTCACGATAGGGTTAGGCCCCAAGTTGGAATCTCTGCATTTGGATATATGGCCTGCGGAAACGGAGCGCTATGAAGAACAAGACTTTGCTGAGCTTTTCCGGAACTTGCCCAAGAACTGCCCGTATTTGGTTGACGTTTCGCTCACGGCCTGGGACATGAAGGACACAAACTCCCTTCACCGTTTCCTCAAAACCCAGCAACAGCTTGTTCGCCTCACCCTCAGAATCAAACACTCGGACGAGTTGATACGGAACATTGCGGCATCATGCCCAAGTCTGAAGTATCTTTGCTTCTCAACGGGTGATAACATCACGACTCGGGTGTTTCCAGCATCTCGCAACTGGGCCATTCTTACGTGCTCTCGACGTCTGCAGAGACTATGGCACTCTCATGACAGAAAACAATGCCATCGCAGAGAAAGATGTCATTGAGTTTTTGCGACAAAGGGGAAAGGACCTCATACACCTCCGGTCCCCAAACGACAACGATTGTTCGTTTCCAAGTTGACTGACTTTTTTGCCGAATATCCGTTACCTTGGCACATCACTTATCTCGCTCCTCCATCAGAGACCAGGACGTCCTCGCATTCTTGAAAGGAGCAAAAGAGCTTGAATATCTCCGGATGAGCGACTGGCTTGGGTGTGGTGACTCATGCTTAAGAATATCGAAACAGATTCGGGATGTGGCCAGTGCGAGGAACGTAGTGCTTTACCCTAGGAGTTTGCCCTCGTATATCCGATCGAAGGAAGAGAGTTGGGTGGGGTTGTAAAAGAACGGCTCGCGGGGGGTTGGCGCAGAAAGTGCTTTGGAATCGGGAGAAGTGGAAACGCCTGGCAGCCTTTGGAGTGGTAACGAGGAGTCAGTAGCAGTGGCAACGCGTGTAATAAATGCAAACATTGAAACTCCTCGCAACGGTGGTGTGCAGCATGTCAGGGATGGGATCCCATTAACAATCACACTAACATTAACACATACACACACATATACGCTACAAGCATTCCACCCACAACATCCTACCTATTTTGCATCATCAGCAATTCCTGCTTGCTTGCTTGGGGGCTGGTTGGGTGGCTCGCAATTGATTGTCAGGCCGGCACATTGGACGCTTCCATGGCTTTGGACTTCCATCCACGGATGCATACCGTCCGGTGCTCGATGATTTGACAGTCGATTTTAGCTTCAAAATCCTCTGTTCGAATCAAGCTGGGCAAAAGTCCGGGACTCTTCTCTACTACAGCGTACTGTAAATCCTATTATTCAACGATTCCTAAGCCCCAGCTTCCTCCTTTTTGGCCTTCTCGCCCTCACTCTGCAGTAAATAATCTATATCCGACACCCTCCACTGCCACCTCAACGGCCCCCACACTCCATCCTGATAATCAAACGGTTGATCCCACGGGGTAAAATGCGGGCTAACAAACTGGAAATCCACCTTTTTCCTCCGATCCCGCATCAGAGGCAACTCGTTCCCATCGTAAAGGCACATCTCGATATCCGCCGTCATGCGCATGTTGACCCGCATAAACACCCCTTCATCCTCCGCCCGTTTCATGATGGCCCGCTGTTTTTGCGTCGACTCGAATTTGGCATCTTCCTTTGGAATCACCAGCGTGATTATATTCACCCACGGTTGCATCACGTAATCCGCGGGTGCCGGGTACGGCCCGTACGTGAAATGGATGCCCAACAACCTCAAGGAAGGCCGGGAATGAAACTTGTATTCCACCCTCTGGCCCCGATCCCGCAACGTCCTCGCCCCCGCCGCGAACCGCTCCCCGATCCCCAACGTCATCACCGGCCGTAACTTTCTCGCGTCCGTGGCGATATCCATGTCGGATAACCCGACAAACATGTCGTGGACGACGGGGAGGACGTCTTGTTCCAGTTGGTACTCGAATACTTCGTACTCGGGGGAACGGAGGTGGGTTCTCGCGCGCGCAATGGCGACAGAGAGGAGGTGTTTGTCGCGGAGCATGGTCCAGAAGGTGGGTGCGGCTTTCCGGGCGGGTTCGTTGCTGCGGAGCCAGGGGTATTCGACGGGTCGGTCGCGGAGATCGTTGGGGGTGATGTAGCGGAAGGGGGTGTCGAAGCCTGCGGCTTTTTGATTGTTGTAGTGGAGTTTGAATTGTTCTTGCTGTATATGTTGCAGTTTTAGCCAGCGTTGCTCTTGTTCTATCCGGTAGGCTTCCTCGGGGGATAATGCAGGTGGAGCGGGCTTTTCGGGAGGTTTCCATTCTCCGGCTACTTCTACAGAAAATGTATCTGTTTCCGCTACCGGCGGTGACGGCGGTGGTGAGGGTGAGGACCGTGCGGGTGGCCCTGACTGTTGAACCGGGTCCGAGTCTTTCTCTGGCGGTGGTGGTGCTGGTGGATCTGCATAGGCCGGTGCGGCGGAAGAATACCGTTTCCCCCATAGTCTCGGACTTGTACCGACCCCGTCGCCCCACGCCAGGCCCCAGTGGATTCTTCCAGCGCCCGTTCGGCGTAGCGCCTGCATGGGAGGCATGTACCTAGTTGCAAAGACAAGACGGTTGGGTTGATCACCGGAAATGCGCTTTCGAAGTTTCGAGTTTTGGCAGCCAGGATGTGGCGCATCCTCCTTGGACAACGTCGACAAAATTCAACCACTCAGACGCGTCGTGCTTTCTCTTGGATACCTGATGCTTGTCCATTCTATTTATCACCCCATGCGCAGGTTTATCAAGACCCCTGAATCAAATAATGCAAATGTATTAAAATGCTAAACATAACCAGTTGATCTCCTTAGCTTAACCTCGAACAAACTCCTGAAGCTCCGTCACCCCAAAGTATCCCTCTCCACTCCCCTCCAACCCAACCTCCAACCCACGCACTTCTCCCCATCCGATACCACCGCCAGCAATCCTCCGCATAATCGCTGCCCACTTCTCCCCTCCCTTCCATGTCTGCATCACCTTCCCTCCACAACTACATCCCAATACCTCCATCCATAACGGATTGACCCCTCCATCCTCCGTCCCAACACTAAGCCCTGTCTCCCTCAACACCCATACCCCGCCACTCACAGTCTGCACAAACGCCAAATCCCCGCACATTTGTCCATTCCTTTTCCGACGCGTCGACACAGACTCAACGGCTGATGCGACGGGATGGTGCAAAGGTGGAAGGCTCGGACGCGGCGGTGGGGAGGTCGGGTAGCCCTCTGCGTGGGCGAGGATGAACCGTGACGCGATGGAGAGGTGGGGTGGGTGTGTGATCCTTGTGTGAATGTTGTGTGGATGCGAGTCGGAGAGGGTTGGGATCTGGTCGAGGAAGCGACCGGGTTTGAGTTTTCGAAAGTAGGTGGTCCAGCCGGTAGAGAGTGTGGGTCCTGGAATGGTTGCAAATGGGTCGCCTGTTTCTGCGACGGTGAGGTAAGTGGTTGTTTTCGGTTTAGAACAAGCATCTCCGACAGTGGAGCGCACGGTTCGTATCGCCGCAATCTCTGCGGTCAAAATCTCCACATCGACAATATCCCCCAACTCGTCCAACAAATTCGAGGAGCGCGTAAACGCGGACCGATACACGAACCGCGCAATCCAGAACCGTTTCGCAATATCAAACTGCGTCGTACTGTCAGGACACTTCATCACGGATGGTGAAATGAAACTGAGACACCGAGACGCGTTCAGCGTTTGTGACGTTACGGCATATAAACGTCCAATCCAACTCGAGTGCAGCGTCGAGATGTTCGACAGGTATGATTTCAGGCGGTACTGGAAGTAGGGGCGGAGTGAACGAAGCGGGTGTTGAGCCAATGCCACAGCCTTCTCTGTTCGAGACCCGGGGAACTTCCTGTGATTTCAAGTTTTGTTACATCATCCCTTATTGAGAAGCGCTGATAACAGACACAATGGCACACACTACCTTTGAGTCAGATACTGCCATGCCATTTGAGCTGTAAAACATATGAGAAACAGTAATACGGTACATCAGCCAGATGCATGCGCGCTTTTACTGTGGAAACAGTCGTATAAACCCATGAGACGCTCACCTGCCAAGTTCCACCGCTTCGACACCTTCGCACACATCCCCAACGTCTCGGCATCCGTTGAACCCAACGCCAGAGCCAATGCAGTTTCCACGCGTCCAGGAGATTTCCTAATTAATATTCCCGCCATTACCACATCCACCTCATTGACTTCTTCGACGACCTGCGGCTTGTCCATTTGGTTGTGATGGGCGGGAGGGAGAGTGGGTTGTTTGGATGGTACGAGGCCTTGAAATGTTTTGTGTGGTTTTTGCGATATGATGGCGGGTTTGGATGGGCGCTTGGGAGTTGCTGTAGTGTGTCTGTTAGAGGTAGTGAAGATAAGGGTGACATCTTCGGACACAACCCCACCTGTCATGCTCTCGCTTTGGCCCGTTCCCTTCTCCCTATTGACAGTCCCGGTCTCAACCGGTTCCCCACTCGCCGGCCGCAAACTGAACGGCTTTCTTGTCGGTGTTACCGCGTCCGGCTTTGGCGGCGTGGTCTGTCCCGTCGTGACACGCTGGCGCTTTTCTGGCGGATTCCGAACGAGCCCAATGGGAGCCTTCTTCTTGTTTTTGCTTCCGTCCGCATCATCCGAAGTAGCGGTGGCTTTCCGCTTTTTTACGATGGGAGCCGGTGCCGATGAAGAAGGTGAAGGGGATGTGCCAAGATGGGTTTGAATTCGAGTGATGAGAACCTGCTTTGTTCCTCCAACGGGAAGGCCTGGATGGGATCAAGAATTAGTGAAGGAAACGGAAGTTGGAAACCTCAATTATGCAGACGTGGTAATGCCTAATCCGTCTCCAAAAGTCTGAAACCAGCCCAACCATGTGTTGTAACCTTACTTACCGAGCTCACGACATCGTGCCTTCAGCAAGGGGACGGTAAGTTTTCCGAGGTCCTCTCCGTCCGACATTCTATCGACTGATGGGTTGTATTGGTGGTATGCGCGACTCCCACTCTAATTTGAAGGCGACTGCAATGGAATGGAGGTCAAAAGGGACGCAGTTGCTTTTCAGGCGTCTCTCCAAAACGCACAAGAAACCACACCTCGGGCAAAGGCACTACTCACACTGGCAATGCACAATCTCTGACGAGTCTGAGATGAGTGAGGGTGAGAATGTGCGTGCATGAGATTGAGTCCGGAGAGATTGTGCCTCGACCACCCAGCCCACCCACCGCAGCCCACTCGGACACTGCAATGTCCCAGAAGTCCCCACAGCGCCAACCTACCACTTTGTGATGAGGATTCTCGACATTCTGACCGGACACGATGGTGGGTATCCAAGCAGCCCACCTTTTAATTTTGTTAGACTACCAGCCACAACACGTCTCCTCTCCCACATACTATTAGATTCTACTTGGTCTTTCTCTCCCCTAAAGACAAGTATAATACTACATTGTTTTAAATTAATTAAAAGCACGCATTCCGGCAATCCCACAGACGCACCTCGAACACCCACCACCTCCACCAGCCACATCCGACACCTCACCAGCCACTCGGTCTCCAACAACTTCGCCCGCAGCCCCGACCAGCGCGCAGGGAAGTATTAAATCCAGTTTCCCACGCTCCCTTTTCCATACCACAAATCCCAAAGCTTTCCATTAACGATCACACTGACATTGACACACACACACACACAAATACGCTACAAGCATCCCTCCCACAACATCCTACCTGCATCGCGTCATCAACATGTCCCTGCTTGCTTGGTTGGTGCGCTGGTTGTTTCTCCGCCGGGCTGGGTGGCTCGCAATGGGTCTGAGGGAGGACGGACGCGTCCACATGGCCTTGGACTTCCATCCATGGCCTGGATCGCGAATGACGTGCTCCTCCCATCCATGCCAAGGCATTTCAACCAGCTCCAGCTGGTTCCTGATGGATCCAACTCCACTGACCCGTTCAGGGCCTATGTCTGGGCCGGAAGGAAGTCCAGATGCTTCCATGGCCTTCCATCCCCTGGATCGACTGACCAGATCCAGGGCCATGGAAGTCTGCTTCGTGATCCAGGCCCACAGGATGGAAGGCCATGGAAGCATCTGCACTTCCTTCCGGCCCAGACATCCCTGAACGTGTCAGTGGAATTGGATCCATCAGGCATCCATGATGCTGTTGGGCCCGCGAGGGACTACCAACAGCATCGCCACATCACAAAACAAAGAAGAAAACACCTACCTTCCCGCCCTTCCTTCCATCCATGATGCTGTTGGGCCCGCGAGGGCGTACCAACAGCGTCGCCACATCACAAAACAAAGAAGAAACACCTACCTTCTACTGACGACATTCTCACCCTAGATCCGCCTACGTCACATTCGCGAAAAGGACCGAGGTGGGCCACACTCTTCGAACTGCAAACTGACCATTCCCCTCCACCCTTCGCTGCGTCTATAAAAAGCCCACCTTCCTCCCCTCTGAACGCTCCAAAAACCTCCTCTCAACCCTCCCAAACACACATTCAAACACACACACTCTCTCTCATATTCAAACACTCTCAACCTCACCATCATGGCCAACACCAGCACCAACAACCGCAAGACCGGACCCCCCGCCGGTCGCCGCGAACTCCCCCGCCGCGCTGCTCGCCTCGCGGCCAGAGCCCAGATCCGTCGCTACTACGCGCCGAAGCGCGTGACGAAGAAGGCTCAAGTAAGTGAAGTGATCTGATAAACAAAGAACGGCGTGACGACGACGCGTCCCAAACACCTTTCTGATTCCCTCTTCCCTCCCGTCCCGACTACACAGGCCGCAAGGAAAGCAGCAGCAACCAAGATACAAGCCGCGTTTCGCGGATTTCTCGTTCGTCGGGACCTCCCCAAGCCGCCCGCAACTGCGTCCCGTTTCGTTCGGCCCGTCCTCCACGGCCTCTTCAGGCACATCCGCCATGCCTGGTGGAGGCACGTCGTTCCTTCCCAAGTGGTCCAACGCCGCATCCACGTCCCCGTCAAGGACCCAAAGACCGGCAAGACCAAATTCCGCAAATGCCGCGCCGCCCCCGAGCTCCGCAGGGGGGGGTGTGAGGAGTGGAGGAAGCTCGGCATCCTCCACGTCCCCTTCAAACGCGCAAAGACGGGCAGGATCGCATTGCGCATATGCCGCCTCAAGCCCAAGGCCCTCAAGGTCGTCCTTGGGGGCTCGAAACACTCGTGCCTCCCCTGCAACACCGTCCCATGGAGATTTGCAGCCAACTGCAGAACGATGTGCCGGAAGTACTTCCAGTAGGTGAAGGGTGAGTAAATCACCCTCACCTGCTGGATGCCGCGATATCAAGAACTCTCAAGGCAAGTGTCATGTTTCCTGCTCTTCCTGTTTTCCTTTCCTTCGCTTTCACCTTTCCCGTCGACAAGTTACTAATACCATGCTTCCTTTCTTTCCTTCACAACCACATGA
>JADGKA010000894.1:0-13060 GCA_027604605.1 Borealophlyctis nickersoniae
CCTCTAACCCCCCCACCCCACATTAGTCCAACTCCTCCACAAACTCTCCATCCGCTCCGTCAACGGCCCCGAAAAGCTCCTCAAAGTGATCAAAAACCCCATCACCGACCACCTCCCCGCCAACGCCCGCAAAATCTGCATGTCCTCCGACGTCCCCTCCGTCCGCCTCTCGCAGTACGTCCCAACGTTGCCGGAGAATGCACCCGTCGTGTTCTTTATCGGTGCTATGGCACATGGGAAGGATGATTGGGTGGATGAGATTGTGGATGATAAGATTTCTGTGTCGGAGTATCCGTTGTCGGCTAGTGTTACGTGCGGGAAGTTGGTGGGTATTTTGTAGTGGTCATTTGTTGGGTGAAGTTTTTGTTATCATTTAGGTGTATTGATCCATTCCTCTATGTTTAACAGACCTGTGCGTTTGAGGAAATGTGGGGGATCTTGTAGAGTAGCCCAAGACGTGTCGTGAACCTAGATTCCTCAGGGCACCGATGTTTTTTAATTATTTTTCCTTTGTACATATGATCACGAATGAAAGAAACCCATACAGCATGTTACTCTCGGTTGCTCATTGTTCTTCTACTCCTGCGGTTGCCGGAATTTGCATACAGGCGGAGTTGGTAATGCAACTTTGCACGTCGTTACACAGCGTTGGCGATATCCACGCACATACGTCGCCGAGGAATCTTTCCAATACATCTCGTTCGGATTTCTCGTTGCCCTTATCTTTCTTGTTCCTTATTTTTTTCTTCCCCTTGGTGGGCACTGCGAAAAAAGACCTCTAGGCCCTAATCGTCGCCGATGGACCCCATTCTGGTGTGACCCAGCTGGCCGACCCGGATCACTTCGTTCCTCTCGCTGTCCTTGAAGCACTAACTTCCCGTTTTGTCGATGTCATCTCCTCCAACTGTGTTGAATGGATTATGCATGGGCTCTATCGGTGAAACATAAACACAGGTTTGCCGGGTTGGGATGTGACAGTTTCCAATTCGGCGTCTAAACACACGCCTCCTTTTTTTTTGCTGACGCTGATGCATAGACTTGAACGTGTGACCATTTAATCCTGCATGGAGGTGGATTTAGAGGATACTGAGACATCCATCAGTGAACGCCGAATCCACACTGCGGTTATGATTTCCAATCCAATGCTAACTGTGATTAAATGTCTCTTGCTTTTTTGAGCTGGATGGGGCTGAGGCAACTACGCCAAACACACTCAAACTCAGGGGTGGGTGTTACAATCCCATACAACAGGTCACACTTTCATAAGGACGTTATAGGGGGCTCTGGCAACAATGTGGTGCTCCCGCGCAGTGGATTGACAGATTCACGGTACCTGGTCTAATTTTCATCGGCAATTACAGCCAGCATTATTATAACTTTTTTTTGTATGGCATGGTATTTTCTGTTGGTGTGGATCATTAAAAAAAACACATTCTCTAAGAATACCACCTTGCATGGACCGCATTCCGGTTTATACAGGTGGTTTGGATCATGTAAAGTTACAATAAGTATCCTCCGGAACGTCCCTTTTTTCTGGACGCGACGGACGGGACCCCTGCGAATACATTCATCTCATCCGTGGGTGTTGCAAACTTTGATGGGTCACTTCACATTTGTCCAAGACGACATTGACACTCTCCCTCAATGGGTTGTCGGCTGGTACGTGGTTTTTTTCTTGTGATTTGGACCGGAAAAAAAAGACAGCTGCTTCACGCTTCGGATGGAACGCATACCACTTTGCGTGGCCCGCATTCCGGTTTAAACGGTCGTTTGAATCAGGTAAAGCGCCAATGAGCAATACTCCATCAGTGACTGCCAAATCCACAGTGCGCTTGCTACGATTTCCAAGCCAGCACTTGTGACCATCAGAACCTTGTCCATATTCCCTCGTTTTTTGGCTGGACGTGAGGATTGTCAAATACAACCATCTTAGACGTGGGTGTTTGCGACCCTAGAATCTGGCGTCGCATTTTGCAAGTAAAACGGGTCCTACCGCAATGGATTGAGACCTTCAATGTACCTGGTTCCATTTGCGTAAAGGATTGTTGCGTCCGTTATTTTTTTTGTCTTCTACGGTTTTTGCTCTTGGTTTGGACCGGAAAAAAAGGTCACTTCGGTGGTACGATTTCGGCATGGAACGCAGGCCCCTTCGCGTGGACTGCGCATCTGGTTTAAGCGGGTGCTTTGAAGCAGCTGAAGCCCCAAAGGGCATATACAACATCATCGTTTGATGTGGGTATTCCCACCCTACTATGAATCAGGTCGCACGTTCCATTTCATAAAGCCGATATAAGATGTTCTGGCGACCATTTAGGTGCTCTGGCGGAATAGATTGACAGCTTCGATATCCTGTGCCCGGTCCAAATGGCCATGTTCGTTCAACTTTTTTGTGTGATGTGGTTTTTCTTCTTGGTTTGAACGGAAAAGAAAACGGCCAAATACTTTTCGCGTTGTTGCGCTCTCGATGGAACGCATACCAATTTCTCATAGGTTGCATCGCAATTTCAACAGATGATTTGAAGCGCGCAAGGTTACAATGATTAATCTTTCTTCGGTCCCCCTTCATGTCCGTTCCATTTGGCTCCCACCTGCGATGGAAGGGAAAGAGATGTTAGAATCGGGGTTCCGAAGGCACCAATTGAGGACCCCGTGTGGCCACTTTTCCGGGTGTATTCTTTTTTTTGCGGTTACCTGATGAATTTCCCCTACAAACACACTGAATACGCAGTACAATTCTAATATCCTACTTGTCAACGTCGTACTTTGGTGCGCCGACAAAAAAAATTGTAGCATAGCGAAGTAGTAGGGCGCTATCCAATCTTCGAAATACGGATACCCACGCCGACTGCGCAACCCGCACGCGAACGCAAACCAGGCCCATCTTATTGGTTGTCGCGAAAAGTGCCATACGTGGTGTGCAAAGATGCATGGCTATGCGCGGGGCATTTGAATCTGAATAGAAGCGGCGCTCGAGTGGGGGCAATGCTGAAACTGATCATGTCCCAATTCCCAGGAAAGCGTGTAGGAATAATGCGCGGGATGGGGTTTCTGATAGTACCAAGTCAGAGCCCGATACCAGGAAGATGCAGTCCCCTTTTTTTTCTTCTGCCAAAATACTGTATAACCATAGCGGAGCCATGATTGCTGATTTGTTAACATCTTACTTAGGGCCAATGCAAACCCCTGCAAAATTCTTCTGCGGGTGCGCGCGCAGTATGGAGCCTGTCAACCATGCACCCCACGAGTTTGCGACTCCGTTTTGCCACATCCTCAAACCAGTCCCACTTGAACGCAGTAGTCTTGCCCACCGCATGGGTGGCAAGTTCGTACAATGCGAGTTTGCTGACGGCGCTCATATAAAGCTCGACATTCCCAGCGGGGATGAGATGGAAAAAAAGCGGCGATCCTTCAGATCCTGTACTGGTTCCCCGGATTCTTGGCATTCAGGAACCTCCTTCCAGCGCCACCGCAACGCAAATCATGAAGTGGTTCTCCACTTGAAAGTCCGTTGAACCAGACTTCCTCACTAAGGCTGCCTGAAACGTCACAGAAAAGCTTTCGAGAGGGCAATCCAAGACTTGCGCACCATTTGTTCTAATGTGCGGGATCGCGCTTTATCAAGCTCTATGAATCAATTTCCAGTGAATACATACCAAATGTCAAAGAGGATGTGTCATTTGACGGCCAGTTTCCGAAACGCGCGTTTATTCTCGCGCCGGTTGTACCACGTCTCTATTTGCAACAGACCCGTAAAGAAAACTGGACCGCAGAACTGATCGCACTCCTGATCGAACAAGCCCGTATGGGGACCTGCCAGAGGATGCATTCTGCTCCACCGTTATCGGATTCTGGAGTGCGGATACCCATAATGACTGCGCATCAAATGATGCGCCCCCCAAAGGGAACGCAAACGAGGTACATTTGGTCGCTTTGTCCTTATGAAAAGAGCCACACATGGTTTTGAAAAGATGCAGGAGACCATGCGATTGTTCCTGTTTCGAAGAGACCGGTCTACAGTTGCTATTGATAAACCGAATTCGCATCTTCTTGATGCGGAGGGCGTAAAATTGAGAAGCGTATGGAGTGGGACCGTCACCCAACGTTCTGGAACGGAAGTGGGACTACATTTTTTATTTTTTTTCCGTTTTCCTTCGCGGGTGAAACGTCCTCTCCTCAAATTTACCTTATCTCCTTCATTTTCTTTGACCTGATGCACTTTGCCAAGGAACGTGTAAAAAAATCCGGCGAAACCATAACCCGTAAATCCTTCGTTGGTGAGCCAATGGTCCCCTCTGCAAATATATAGTACGCCTGCCTGACACCAGGCACCACTGCGTTGTGAACCTTCGCGGTTAAACAAGAATAGAGACCAGCAAACCAAAATGCGGTGCTCTGGTCTTCGTAAGACAGCGTTCATGTGGTTACTTGTGCGGATGTCGCCGCAAACTTTCTTGGGGAGGATTTTGCTGCCAGACGCCGAACACGACGGCATCATTTGAGGCTGAATGGAATGACACAGCGTTGACCGCGCGGTATGCTGCCTGTCACATCCAGCATGTTTTCGGATACCATACCGGCAACTGCGCCGGAACCTCAGGCCGGAAATTCCAAACGAGTAAACCCATTGCCACTCCTGGCAATCACCCTTTTCGTCTGTAGAGTGCAAAACAGGTAGGGACCTTTTCGCTTTACATGTCATTGGCTTGATTTTGCGCGATGGTCGGATTTTGTCGTCGGACGTGCCATGGGAAATATACAAATGTCGCGCCGACCGGGTTTCTGACATTATGTACCGTGGCTGGAGAGATGTTCTTGGACAACCATGTTTGGGCAAACACCAAAATGAAGCCTGGAGTGCAGCAGAGGTTTCCCCGACCGAACGCGCCTTGTTTGGATACCCCTCTCGCCGATTTCCGAGGGGACAAAGGAAAAGGTGGTGGTCCGCCCGTTCCGCCCATGCGAAGCAACGGATATTGATTCCATCTTAGAAACACTGTCTTTGGTGTTCGTCAGGCACAGACGCCTTCCTCTGGACTAGCTGGGCACCATCACATTTGCTGGCCTGCGCGAAATGCCAAACGTACTCGCTGGAACCACAAATCCAGCGACAATGACAAGTGCTCTGGGCAGAAGGGGAGAGCAATGTCGGTGTTGGTATTGTCACAGCATAATGGGCGCGGGTGGACCATTGTCGGCTTCGTGAGAACATGGATTGGGGTGGAAATTTGGTGGAAATTTGTTTCCGCGTGGGTTCGGTTGAAGGAAACACAGGTGAATTGCAAGTACGTGTATGCCTTCATTGGTTTGTAAATAGGTAAAAGTCGGTGTCCGTCCAGAGAATGGATACATTATTCGAAAAACGACGAGACGACGCCTGTTAGTCTATCTATATACAACCGTTCCATTTCGTGAAAAGCCGGTGGTGGCTCGCCGAAGGATACCTTCGGTTTTACTGTATGCTTGTTGGGTCCAGTGGTGGATACCTAGAGATTTCCGTGGATGTGGTGAAGCCACGCATTGATGTGGGGAAGTCATGATTTTGTGGGCAAGTCACCCGACTTTGTGGGGCAGCCACTGAGCCATACGATCTGTACGATAAGCCGTGGCGAGGCGATCACGTTGTGCGCGTTGCCTAGTTACCTCTGCTTGGCCCTGGTGATTCCCAAACTGTTTTTAAAGGGGGTCAAGAACGCGCTTTTCCCCTTCACACACTTCTCTCTCGCTTCTTCCCCCAACACGCTCTCAGTGCTTTCCTCCCGCACGCCATGCGAGCTTGACCTCTTCAGATGGACTACACTGTGACTACGCAGTCCCTGGGAAACTCTGAAATGAGCGATACTCCTTGGCGCCGACCCCGCCAGCACCACTACAACAAGACCCTGGCCATGCGAGCTTGCACCACGTTCAGATGGACTACACTGCGACTACACAGTCCCTGGGAAATCTGAAAACCGTGCAAGACTCCTGGCTATTCTTGTTTCTCTCTCGACTCGACTATTCTTGTTTCTCTCTCGACTCGACCAACACCGGCTGTGAGCGTTGGACCCGCTTGGCTAAACTCCGACATCAGAGTCCCTGGCCTTGGACTGAGGAGCCCCTCACGGCGGCTTGGACCGAGTCCGTTAGGGCAAGGTGCTGGCGGGACCACCGGCTGCGGAAATGAAGCAAGAAGCTGTTTACGGAAAGAAGCAAGAAGCTATTTACGGTTTGCGGGGGTGTGATCGCTGTTTTGCTTTCCTTTCAACTACGTGTTTCACTTCTGCTTTCTCCCTTTCTCACTCTAGGTTCTAAAAGGATGCAGGCGTCTCGTGTCTGCTACAACGGATTCTGTTGTTTTTGCGAATCCGGCGGTTTTGTTGTACACCGGGTGCTCTTTGGCCCGGGCGGTCTCGCGCTGGCGCGAGGCGGCAAGTACTTCTTTTTCCCTCCCTCTGACCCGGTTCAAATCCGGCTTTGGGAATATTTTCTACGCAGTCTTGAGCTGCAGTGCTTATCTACCTTCCCCTTTGAGATGACATTCCCGGGGTACCCGACACTGTTCCAGAATCTGGACATTTCGGGACCTCGGGTCCAACTTTGACACACCCGTGAAGGACAACAACACTTCTTTGGACCACGCGACGTGCGTCGGTGGTGAACGGCGGTTTGGACGCGTTTGACGGCTTCGGAGGGGAAAGGGGCTGCGCATCACCTCTTTGTTTTAGGTCAATGTGTTCGTTTTTGCATGGTACAGCGCTATCATTCCGAGCACCACTGCGTGTCAAGCGTAAAAGGTTTGCCCGGATGTAAATACGTGTACAATCCAATATCTACAAAAAGTGTATTATTCCTTGTTGCCACAACATTGTTACCGTCTGCGAACCTTCTTGCCATTCCTTGCTTCCTGCGGTGCACCACCTCTCTTTCTCTTTCCACCAACAGGCCCCTTTCCGCCTTTCCCAAGCGACTTCGGGCCCCCACGTCCCTTCTTTTCTTCCTCTTCCTCCTCCTCCTCCCCACTCTCAGCATCCTGAGCATCCAACAACGCCGCAAACTCATCGGCATCCGCGAACCCATCTCCCGCCGCTTCATCAAAGAAGGTGCCGGAATACCCCATCGCTTTGGCCTTTTCCGCCAAATTGCGTTTTCGTTTGCCTTGTTTTGGTTTCTTTTCTTCCTCCTCCTCCTCTTCGTCGTCATCTCCTTCATCGTCGACAAAGAACCGTGCGAGTGCTTCGTCACCACCCGCACCCAGCTCTTCGTCATCGTCGTTTGCAAACGTCCCGCCCATTTCAACGTCTCCGTCTTCGTCCTCCTCCTCGGCGTCGATGTCCTCCCCTTCTCCATCCTCGCCCTCAACCTCCTCATCTTCACCCTCATCATCATCACTTCCCATAGCCGCCGCCCACGCAGCCATCTCACCATCATCATCCTCCTCATCGCTACCAAGGCCTTCCTCACCATCGTCGCCTCCGTCCGGGAAACCGCTACTTCTGCGCATGGCAGCCCACACTTCGTCGTCATCCAACTCTCCCTCGTCACCGTCATCCATATCCATGTCCAGATCCTGCGCGTCGGCGTCCGACAGGATATCTACGTCGTCGGATACCTTCTTTTTGCGTTTCTTGGACTCGTCTTTGGATTGACGGGCTTGCTTTTCTTTGAAGTAGTGGTAGAAGAACACCTAAGCATTGGAATTGATGAAATCAGTTAGCGAATCCAGTCATTGAAAAGAATGAAGGCCGCATTCTCACCTCATCAACAGGCACACCCTCCTCACCCAACTTTGCCCAAGCTTCACTGTTCACCGGCCGGTCATCAAACTCCACCTTCTTTCCCCCTTTCTCCTCATCCTGAAACACGATACCCCGTTTCCGCCCACCGCTGAGAAGATGTTCTCTTCCTTCCTCCTCCGCCCGCTTTTCACTTGCCGCTGATGCCGACATCGGCCGCGGCTGCATGAGAGAGGAGCCCTTGTACGGGGTGGTGACTTTTTTCGGGTTTTTGAAGACGAAGCGGTCGAGGAAGCGGGAAAGGGTGTGGTTTTGGAGAGGGTCGTAGTTTGTTGCGTTGGGGGGTGGGGCGATGGGTGAGCCGGAGAGAAGGGTGCGGGCGTAGAGGGAGACGGTGGGATGGAAATGGGTCGCGAATTGCGTCTGACGGACGGACAATTGGTGTTAATATTACTTTCTCCCGAAAAACAATGCAGAATTTAACCGGGCGACAGATTGTGGAAACTCACCAGCTCCCAAAAACATGTCCGGTCAGCATTCGCAAACATAGGGTCCCGTTTCCGTCCATCGTACTTTTCAGACCAGTCCGCCTTCTTTCCAATCGTTTCCGCGCCCTCCTTAGCATCTTGCCTATCCTCACCCTCACCCTCACCCTCCTCATCCGCAACATCCACAAATCTCTCCTCATCATCATCCTCCTCTCCCATCGTACACATCGCAAACAACCCGGGCCTCCCCTTCATAATCTCCCCAACAAGCCACAACGCACCACACACAAACGGTACCCCAGCCCCTCCACACACTTGCACGATCCTCTTCAAAAACGCTTTCACTCTCTTTATGGACGTGTCGGCTTTCAACGCCCGATACAGCAAGTTTAGGTACATGGCTTGCTTTGAGGAGGCGAAGAGGCGCGGGTCGAGGAGGGTTCCGTACACGACGCGGTAGAAGCGGTCTGAAAGGGATTGGCGGGAGCTTTGCACTTGGAAGATGAGGAGGAGGGATTGGATGGAAGTGTTGAAGGTGCCGATGTGGGAAATTGTGAAGAGGGTGTTGATGTGGGTATTAAAGCTGTTTATTGAGAGTTGGTGTGAGTTTGAAGAAATACGACCACGCTAGACGAACTTACATTTCATCGTCAATCTTTGCAAACGGGAAAGCGCGATTCACACCCGTCAACAATCCCGCCATCATTTTTGCATCGATGCCATCCACCTCGACCGGCCCACTGTCTACCTTCTCCTCCTCCTTCTCTGGCTCGCCTTTCTTCCCCTTCTTGGGCCCACCGTGTCCCTTCTTGCCGCCCTTCCCGCCCTTGCCCTTTTTCCCATCCCTCCACCGCGCCTTCTCTTTCCCCTTTTCACCCTCTTTCTCAACCTTCGGCCTTCCCTCTCCATTCTTACTCCTCTTCACCAACTCGTCAAACAATCCGAAATACAGATCCACCAATTTTCCCGCAACACCCACATCCGCCTCTTTCCGACTCAACACAATCTGATTCAGAAAGATGACCCCGTAATACCGTGCACGATCCGACGTGCCCGGTCTAAACAACAGGCGCTCCACTTCTTTCACGACCACGAGTTTCATCGCTGGGTGGGTGAGGAGAAGCTGGGAGAGGAGGTGAGAGCATTTCGAGGCGAGTTTGCGGTCTTGGTCGCCGAGTTTGTTGACGAGGAGGGCGAGAAGGTTTTGTTCTTGTTCGGGTTTCGAGCTGAGGAGGTCGGAAATGTAGGTGACCATTTTGTTTTTCACGTGGAGGAGGGGATCGCGGGAGAGTTCCTGTCGAAAGTCGAATTAGTCAAAGCAAGGCACTTTTGCACGCGAATACCAAACCCGACCATTCGAAACTTACCTCCAGTAGCTTAATGAAGTCGAAATACAATTTCTTCAACACATCTTCAAAGTACCATGCTACCAAGTGCAGTGGCTTCACGCCCTTCGACAAAACCGGCTGGTCCCTGAAATACCTCAATTTCCTATCGGGTAACAATGTGCTAATCATCAAATCCTTGATACTGTCGATAGCCAAGATCGCCTCCCTGCGGGACTTTTTGCGCGCCATGCCGTGGACGAGTTGATCGCGGAGGAGCGCGAGAGAGTGGACGGGAGATTGTTGGATTAAGAGGGTGAGCGCGGATACTTTGTCGGTTACGGTACCGGATTTGAGGACAGTGGCGACGAAATCGCGATCAGCGGATGACATGGCTTTACCTACAATATTGTGCATGTTACTTGACCAACGTATTTGCCAGAATTGGGCGGGCAAATTTAAATAACCTACTCTTTTCGTACTTTTGAACATCAGCTTCCCACAGCTTCTTCGCTCGTTCATGTTGTGCTAGAATCGCGTCTTCAGGACCTCCGATGGTTCCCTGGACAGGTGGAAGTGGAACCGTGTACCACTGACTTACGGGCTCAAATGCCTGTGCACACCACCCCGAGGCATACTTTAACGACAGACGTCTACAAAACCGTGGGATGAAGAAGATCTTACCATTTTCTTCCCCAGTTTGTCGTCCACAATTTTCCCCTTCAGCATTTGGTTAACCATATCGCGGACTGCGCCCACGTCCTCTTTGCCGTACTTTTCAGCAACATCATGTTCCTCCTCCTCGCCCGCCCCTTCGTCCTCTTCGTCCTCATCATCGAAATGATCTGCAGTTTCCCCTTGCTCTTCCTCCTCCTCCCCCTCAATATCGTCACCCTTTCCCCCCTCATCGGCATCCACATCCTCGTCTTCGAACTCTGGCATTTTGCTCTTTGCTGGGTCAATCTTCAATTCTTTTGACATGAAAGTCTGCAACTCTGCCAAGATCGACTATGAACGAGATTACAGCGTATCAGCATCTCAGTAGCCCCGACTCAGTGACAAACAGCTCCCTACCATCTCATTCCCTTCGCCAATTTTGCCAGCGTTCTTTTTCTCCTTCTTTTTAGCTACAGTCTTCGAGGGAGCCTCCTCGTCAATCTCAGACTCGCTCAACACGTCCTCAATAAGGTCAAAATCTTCCTCTTCTCCGCCGAGGGCGAGAATTTCGCGGAGGAGAACGTCCCGCGACGTTTCCTGCATTCGGAACATCATTCCGGGTCAGACCCAACTTTACGTGAAATGCAGCCAGCTACGAGTTTTCTTCAGATACGCACCTTCCGAGAGGTCTGTTTCCCAATGGTTTGCGGAGTACTAGGTGCTGGCTTCTTCTCGGCATTTGATACCCCAGGACCGGCCTTGGCCGGTTTAGCGCGTTTCGAGACTACATTTGCGGCAGAAGGGGTTGGAACTTCCTTCTGGCTTTCCTGCTTAGGCTTCTGCGGTTTTGCCTCCTTATTGCCTTGTTGCAACTTTTTGGCGTTTGGCTTTTTGTCCTTCTTTGCCATTGCGACCGCTGCGTTCTTGAGACTTTGGGCAGGCATGGCAAGCAGGTGTCCGCAAGGAACCAAAAAAAATCATATGTGGCGTGCTTATGATGGGGTAAGCAAACTCAAGCACCTGGTATCCGATAGTACTGTATGTTTGGGGGTGAACACTTTCATTCGACATGAAAAGACTACATGAAGTCTGACTTGGAGTATTCACACTACATTTCGTTTACATGAGAGCGTAATAGTGCTATTGCCTGCCCGCAACGAATCAATTTGACCAAAGGACGGGGTAGGATTTGGTTTCAAGCCAAGAACCTATAAAACGATGGAATGACGGGCCGTGATCGGCAAGCTTTCCACAACACATCATACGGCATCACCGCGTCCTTATTCATAAAAAGACACTCTTGGCGTTGTTCTCACACCTCATAAATTCCGCCAATCTTTGAAAGTGTCAAAGAAAAGTGCATCCCATCTCCAGCTCACACCTCAACACGCAACACATCAGGCCAAGAAAAAAATGTCGAGAGACAACGCACCACCTCCCTACGCCCCCCAATATGCTTCTGAAAGCAGTCTCAATTCTCAGGACCCCCTCATCCCAGAAGCGTCCCATCCCGCCGTCTACCCAACCGCACCTACGCCTGCCAGTCCATACTCGGGCCCACTCCCGCACTCAAACAACTACGGATCCTCCCAACCGAATCCAAACTACGCAGGACCACAATACCCCTCCATGCCAAACCCAGCGTACTTCAACCAACCAGGGACCGCAAACTATCAGCAGAGTCAACAACAACAACAACAGCCGTATGTCGTGGTACAGCCTCAGGCACCCTACCGATACCGCGGGGATGATGGCCCGTTCTGGAGTCCATTCATTTTGGGGTTCCTGACGGCGGTGTTTTTCGGGCCGATTGCGTTCTGCTGCTGTTTGGTGTGTTTTGCGGCGTACGGGACTAGGGGTCGGAGAGGGATGTTGGCCGGTAAGCGATTCATGTGCGGCATGTCTGATTCAAGGTCGGAGAATTGTGTCTCACAATCAAGTTGCTGTTATTCAACACAAAGGCATCGCAACCGCCACCATCCTCCTGGGAATCGGCGAAATCATCTTTGGCTCCATCGCGCAGTCCCGGTGCAACTCCTCCCGCGATTCGTCTTGGTGCACAGCCGGGACTCCAACACCCTGCGACTGCTCGCGGTGGATGAGGGGGTTCGGGATCTTGGGAGCCGTTTACATTGGAGTCGGGTTACTCTGTTCCATCGTTGCCATGGGGTTGGGAAGGCGGAGGGTGCCGGGACCCGGGCAGTTGGAGAGGGGAGGGACGTATCAGTAATTTTCATGCGATGCGGTTGCTTGGGAGAATGGGTTTGCATAACGTATAGCAACAAAGAAGAATGTACAGTCTTTGGCTCCCGGCCATGGTTGAGGCTATCTTTACCAAACACATAAATTAATTTTTACAGCTCTCGTCAACATTCCACCTTCACCCATTGAAGCGTCACCGGTCCCCTGACCATCACCTTCCCCATCCCGCTAGGAAACCTATATCCTCCCACCACAGGATCATACGAGTCCTCATACGTAAATTCCTGCACCAACGTTGTATCAATTGTCCATCTGCGTGTTGATGAACGTGGAAAGGAGTCAATTCACTCTACCGCAGCCCTCTGAAACATGACGATTAATACCCACGTAATCCGTTCTGCACTAAACTCAATCTGATACAATCTATCCGTCGATGGCGGAAGTGGAACGGCAAGCGTCCGCGTCGTGTTTTTCCCGACCAGGTTTATGGTCAGTTTCGGAGTCCAGTCTGCGCGTCCCTCTAACGTGTCAGTTCCCTACGGAGGTTGGTCCAAACACAACACACAACCGCTCACCGAACGATATGATATCCCCCGCCGTGGTCTCAATCTACGCAAAAGCGCATTCAACGAAGGTCAATTCCAACAAAATCGACACATCGGACTCACCCCAACCC
>JADGKA010000895.1:0-13049 GCA_027604605.1 Borealophlyctis nickersoniae
AACGGAGGGTTATTAGGGGGATCAGGGTGCCGGCAGATTGAGCAGGTGCAGGAGGTTGCGGGGCTGGACGGTATTTTCGGCTTTTTTGCACATTGGCATTTGGTTTTTACAGAAATGTACATATTTTTTCAAGATTACAATGTTGGCAGGTTGTAAAAATACGATTCACATAAGGAAAAAAGCAACACCAAGTGGTTTCTAAGCTCCCAATTTCAGAACTTCCTCGTTTTCCAGAATGGTTGTTCCTTCCTTCACTGGCACACCCTCCCCACCAATGGCCCATCGCCTCATCGACCTGGCAGCCACACTGACGGGAGTCACCCATTTCGCAGGCAACAACCCCGAAACCGCATGAGCCATATTCTCTCCAAACCGCTTATCCTTCCTTTCCTCCTCGATCCCCAACAACGCATACCGAAACAATCCGCACCGCGCAAAATTCATATCCCGCAACGCATTTTCAATCTCGCCCTTTGTTTTCGGGTACAGCAACCATGATGATGCGTTGGCGCCGCCGGAGCTGGCGTAGTGGAATTGGAGGGGTTTGTTGGGGTTGGCGGATTTGAAGACTTTTGCGGCGTTGAGGACGTAGTCGTGGTCGATTTTGCGGAAAGCTTCGGCGGAACCGGCTTGTGCTCTTGTTGTGCCGAGAGCGCAAAAGACCACGCTGTGGTTTTGGATGAAGGGAGGATGAGGTTCAGTTTTAGTTTTTTGAGCATGACAACCACAAAAGACCACGACAGCCACAAGATACAAAAACTTACTCATGACCCGCAAAGGACGATTCCTTGAGATTATCAAAGTCCACCTTCTCCTGCCTCTGTTTTGCGGTAGACGGGTTGTAAGCCGCAAACTCCGTAACAAAAACCGCTGTGCCCCAAAAGCAACCCGCAACCACACTCACCAGCTTTTCCGCATGCGGCCCTTCATACTCCACCTCCCTCCTCACCAACAGCGTCACCTTCTCGAAAGCGTCCGTTTCCATTATATCCCGCACGACAGCTTTCCCGACCGCCCCCGTCGCGCCCAGGATGATGCATGCGTGTTTGCCTGCACGGAACGCGGATATCGCGGCAGCGTCTGCGGGCGAGTAGGATGCTGCTGCGGTTGCGGACGCGATGACTTTTGTGGTAGCGGACATTTTGGTTTTTGAGTGATGATGGGATTGTGAGAAAGTTGAAGGGCCGGGGGTTGGCAGGTTGGACGCCTATCGACAGCGTAACACAAAGGCTGCGCTACAATGACGCGTCGCTTTGCCGTGCACCACCACACTTTGCCTTGCGCTTGCTCCCCATCTCCATGGAAGTCAACATCAAAAGTACGTACGTTTCAGGCCGCAACCCACAAAACCCCCTAACCCAGCCTAATCCTCTTCACCTCGCCTTGCCCTTTTCAGAGTGGGTAGGCGTAGCCGCCTGGAAATGGGACACCGCCGACGACGACGACCTGTGCGGCATCTGCCGGCAACGGTTTGATCTATGTTGCCCGAGTTGTCGTGTGCCTGGGGAAGATTGTCCGCCTCGTACGTAACAGTATTGTCATTGTCACCCTCTGTTCGGGTAGGGGACGGGGCAATGATGGATTCAGACTTCCATATTCTTTAGTTTGGGGTGAATGCTCCCACGTATTTCACCTCCACTGTATCATGAAATGGCTCGAACGGTCCGGCGGAACCGGAACGTGTCCGATGGATAGGAAGCCTTGGGTTGTCCAAACACGATGACCCGTCCAATGCGCACCCATTAGACAAAACGAAAGGTCGACAGCGATCACTGCAAAACTGTCGGGTTTTGCGTGGTGATTTGTGTACATGACGGCGGAAGAAAGTGATGCTCATTTCGTGCGCAGGAGGGAAAGGAACCCGCTCAAAAATGGTTGCATGTAAATAAAAGATTCGTTTAAAATATATTTTCGTTTTCCATATAACATATCTACTGTAAGAGTATGATCACAGGGGTTCTTGGAGCGACACGGCTGCGCAACAGCACGGACAACCAACCTTATTCTTGGAAAAGGCAGACACCCAATTAACTTTTCCTGCCTTTTTGGTGTTTGGTCGTTTTTGCTCTTAGGTAGTCAGTAAATGAAGGTTGGTGATTGTTCATCTTCTCTCCTGACCTGTGTCGGGTGTTTTGCGGAGTCCTGTCAGTTGCGCAGTTGCGCCGGTTTGTAATGTCAAATCGAGCGTCAGATGGGTGGAGGGTAAGAGGGTCGGGTATAAAATCTTGTTACTGAGGTATTCAATGGCGAGTTTGACTGCTGTGATGCGCTGGATGTGATTTATCGTTCCGTTGGAATCATGGCCCCGACGAGCTTGAGCAGCAGGGGTGGGGCGGATGATACCATGGACGCCAAAATGAAGACGAAAGCAACAGTTGTCTTGATGTTCATTGATGGATATGCAACAAACAACGAGAATGCAAAGAAAGAGGTTGAAATTTCAAAAATTACAATACAAATCTACTCCAGCCCTCCCCCGCTTCCTGCTATATAACTTCATGACAAGTTGAAAATACACCGGGATTCGATATCTGGCATGAGAAGATTATTTAAAAACGAGCAGTGGTGATCAAATACAATTGATATCACCATCTATTTACTGCCGCCCTCACCCTCACGCACGCAAACCCACCTTTGACATCCCCTTACTTCCCCTTCCCCGCATTGGCATTCCTGGCGCCCGCTGACTGCGCCCTGGCGGCGAACGAGCCAGCGCCAGTATCGTGCCCCGCCTTGGCCTGCGACGACTGGATGCGAGACGAGTCGGACGTAGTCATGGGGTTGCCGTGGCCGGTGTTGCCACCCGACGCAGCGGTCGACGAGGTGGAGGTAGCAGAGCCAGAAGAGGATTTCCCGGAAGTGGGTTTGTCGGACATATTCGAGTTGGATGAGAGTTTGATTGTTTTGTTGAGGGTTTTTGTGATGGTTGATATTGTCAATTTAACGCGAAGGATGGGATGGTAGTAAGGCGGGGGAAGAGCGCCTTTATGTACTATCCAATTAAGGTTCGTTAGTGTCGAAAAACTGTCGAAATTTGGGAAGCGGACAAAACATCGACAATTGGCGATTAGAATCACTTGTGGAACAAGCATGACGAGCTACAGTCTCATTCCGTCCGCTCGAAAGCATGCAAAGCAAATGTTTGAGACCACGACTCACATTGAGGGAGTCAAACCCCTCCCTTTCGCTTTATTGTATTGCGATTACACGATGCCATGGTGGAGACTCGGGTTTAACACAATTAGAAGGCGGCGCAAGCTGCAGACGAGAAATGAGCAAGGTCCTTCTGCATGGCTTAATCATTGTAAAGGAATTAGGTTTCAAACAAAATGGTTCCGGCATCGCGCCCCCAAGGTCGCGTCTACCGAAAGCGTAAATCCCCATTGTTTACAGCACTTCAGCATACGGCAAAGGTATCCAAATTATCCAAAATCTGTCAATTATCGATTTCACAAAATTACACTCCACTGTCGGTTGCATCCACCGCATTAACGCTTCCACCACACGAATGCCACACAAACGACGGCCACACCTAACCCCACCCTCATTTTCCCTCCAACGGCCCTCCTTCCAATCTCCCAAGCCCATGCCCCGCCACCGACCACACATCCATTCACCACAACCTTCTCAAACCTTTCTACCCCATCCTTACCCTCAACCTCAACCTCATACGACGCCTCCTTCGCGACCAATGCTCGTCGGGCAACAACGCTGGCAACGGGACCCAGCAATTTCATCCAAGCTTCGACCGTCCCTTCCAACACGTCAAAGGTAAGATAGTGACGTCGGAACCAGAATGTGGTAAAGAGGTCCCGCGAGATGCGGGCGTACATCTGGAGGGCGAGGGAGCGATGGCGGTGGTTCGGGTGAACCCATGCTGTGACGACTTCGTAGGTTTCGTGGGGTGATATGTAGGGATTGCGTGGTGATGCTGGTGAAGGTGCATCGAAAATTGGTCGGATTGTGGTGAGGAACGAAGGTGAAGAGGAGGAAGCGGGAAATGGGTTGTGGGAGGCAGGGGGAGGAGCGGGCTGCGGACGGTGATGGCTTGTTGCGTCCAAAACAAACTCGCCAACAGCGTAAGCGATCAGGTCCTCCGCCTGATACAGAATGTAAAAACTTCCATTCACAGCAAGTTATCTCAAGTGTGCGCTCATGTCGTACCTGCAGCGCGCTGACAACGGCATCCACTGGCTTCCCCAGCTGATGGCCTCTTGGAAGCATGAAAACACAAACCCCAGGGTACTTCCCATCCGCGACCGGAACGTCCTTGGCGGTTTGGGGTAAAAATGCCATGAACTCATCTAAAGTCTCTCCATGCCTTCCCCCACGAAATCTCCATACTTTGTCTGTAAAAATGTGGACATTAAATGAGATTCTTTACATGATGAGATCATTACCGCCTCACACCTTCATTCTTGAAAATCCAACGCATCACTTCCACTTGCAACCGGGGCTCGAGGCTGTCAATGCGCAGAGTATATTGTGTCTCGAAAAGCACATTTTGCATCCGTTTCAACTACAAACCCAAAAATTGTGAATCGCCATTGATGGCAAAGAAAAGTATGTAGGCGCACCTGCGAGTTGACCCAATGCTGAACATTGGGGCCCCGACACGATCGCACCGACATGAGGTAGGAACGAAGCTCTTCAAACTGATTCCGACGTCTCACGAACAAATCTTCTACATTGACGGACTCGCACCATTCATCAATGTGCTGGACTACCCGCACTGCAACCGCCTCCACCATGTCATCCTTTGTCTGACGGGGAAGACGCAGCATGTCAACAGACTTCCTTTGATGCCAGAAAATATCATGCCAATCCCAAAAGGCACTCACCATCTGTTCACCTTTCACACCCCTTTGCCACCTATCCCAATTAATCCCTTCCGCCAGTTCCTTTCTTGCGCTCTCGCTCACAGACCCTCCCTCCCCGACAACTCTCCCCAAGAACTTGCAAATAACCCCACCGAGCATCTTCCACCGCGCCTCCTCACCCTGCAACTGAGCAACAAACGACCTGAACAATTCCCCGCCCAGATCATACTCCCGCCGTTCTGACACGTCCAGCGACAATAGAGATGCGTCGCCGTCGGGCGCGGTTGCGGCAGCCGTCAAGGACGCAAGGGACGTCCGTGTGAGAACGATGTCTCGTCCCGCCCGAACTTTAGCCACGTCGGTGTCGAAGTGTGATTCGTAGGAGGCGAACGTGTCCCTTTTGAACGTTATTTGGAACCCTGCAAGTTCGGGCGCTACGCGGCGAGATATGCGAGTGAACGTGGTGGTAGTGGGATGCGTTTCGGGAAGGATGATGGCGGGGACGTAGGGTGGCTCGGAGAGGAGGAGGTGGGTAAAAAGCGCGAACCAGGCGGAGCTCGTGTCTAGGGGATGGTTATTTGTGTATGCTTTAAAGAGGTAGACCCCGGATGGCGTGAGGGCTGCTTCTACATTTTCAATTTCGAGTCCTACAGGAAAGCGCGTGAGATCAAGCGACATGGAAAGCACTGGCACCGGTTCAAATCACACCTACCGTTTTCATCGCAAATGGCGAAAATGCATAGATCATCTCGTAGCCCAATCTCGAGCGGTTTTTCACAATGTACCCCTGAGAACAAACACATTCAAGGCCCATTAATTGCTCGAGGCGTTTCCAATGCATACAAGCACGAACCGTTTGGCGCATAGCAGCCCGCAATGTTCGCTCCGCAGCTGGCTGCACATCCCAGGAAATTCACTTTGACGTGGGCTGTGACATTTCGCGACTGGCTTCCAACAGAAGCAGTTGCTCCCTCTCGCATTTGCTGTTCGTATTCCTCATCTAGGCGTGCTTCCTCGTGGAGCAGTTCATGCTGTGGAAGATTCAGAGGAACCAAGACAAAGGATAAACGTCCGATCCAACCAAAAGGCAACGCAAACATTTCAAAACTACCACACCTTTTCATCTAAAATCGCAACTGCACTCGCATCACCCATCGCAACCCGCTTCCTCACCTCCTCCTCGATAGCCCTCCCCACCGCAGCTCGTCTCCCTTTCAGGGCCAACCCGGCAACCCCAACCTCAATATCGAAAACATCTCGCATCGCCACCTTCTCACCTTGGACCTCCACCTCCACAACCCCAGCTCTCTGAGCCAGAGGAAGGTACCGCTGACACAACGCCACCAGCGCCCGTGTGTAGGTTTCTTCAGGATTGGCGGAAGTTGATTTTACGGCTGTGGTGTTGATGGTGGGATGCGGGGTCCAGAAGGAGGGTGAGTATCCGCATTCGATTAGACTGGTTTTAATATCTTTGCTGAACGGGTAGGTGGAGATATGGGTCGACGTCTGCGTGATGCGTTCGTCGAGGGTGATGGTGGAGTCTGGATTAAGGAAGGTGAGGCAAGCGCCTTTCACGAAGGGGACCAGATCAGCGCATCGGGGGAGGTTTAGATTCGCCATGCGGACAGCCACGGCGTCCAATTCCGCCATGACGTTCTCATCGTTTCGAATGCTGAGTGGAACTATGGAATCAAAGACGTCCGTGACACTCGCTCCAGTCGTTCGAATCGTTTCAAATTCGTCCTCGCATAACAAGATTATCAGTGGAATCCGGTTCAGTACCCTCTCCACCGTCTCCGCCTTAGTCGAGGTTCCATCCCCGTCAGATAAAATCTGCTCAATTGCGCGTATGGAATTCGTCAAAACAGGGGCGAAAATATCGTCGCAGCCTTTTGCGTCACACATGATGCAACGGTCGATCGCATTGAGGATAAGCGAAACCGTTTCGACGAAACGGTTTCGGGAGGATTTGGTAGTCGTCTGCGGAATTGAATATAAGGCGTGACGGAGGCCACTGAACCGAGGCGCCAGGAAAAGTGGACGACAGATCTGATGGATCTGAGATTTCGTCCGCATCGGTGTGAGACTAAATCACCCGCACAACGAAGACGTAGGAAAACACAGGGGAGGACATCACTCGTTACTCACATTCCTGAAATCCGCCCTCTTTCCATTCATAACCAAATAGCGAAAAAAGCGTTTCGCCCCCTCCTTTTCCTCTACAGGCACCCCTTCCAACAAAACCTTCACATCTCCATGTAAAACAAACAAATGCGCAACCATTCCACCGTCTACGAACTTCCTCCTCATCCCAACAGCCATTTGTTTCACTGTTTCCAAAAGAGATATGTCGTCTGGTGGCGGGCATGGGAGAATGTCAAATAAGGTGCGACATCCCTCTCCAAGGAGGATTTGGGCGTCCGAGTCGGCGGTGTCAGATACCACGTTGAGGATGTGAAGGATGGCGGTGCATTTGTCAGTTGGAGAAGAGGAAGGGGATATCTCGACCATCCGGTCGATGAGCCAAGGTAAATCACATGCGAGGATCTTGAACGCCGTCACCGTTTCGCTTTTGATGAGCGGTGCGGCGGCGTCTAGCAGCTGCGTTGCAATCGTCGTGGGGTTGGGCGTCCATGTCGTGAAACGCTTTAGGAGGGTTGGTAGAGCCGTTATAAGGAGATAAATCAAAGTGTTTGGGGTGGTATTGAGCGTTGCAATAGAAACTCGCATCAAAGCCTGGAATAACTGCGCGTCATCCAATCCCGAAGTGGGATTCGGCGAGTCGCCGAAGATGGCCTCTCGCTCACTATGTGTAATTTGCTCTCCCATGGCTTCGGCCACAATCGACTCAACAATCGTCGTCAAATACACTTGCAAGTCCTTCAGCTCGATTTCCCTCAGAGCCCTATCCCGCTCCACAAGATACGATTTGTAACACAAAGCGACCCTCCACAATCCTTCCCCGCCATCCTTGCCGTTTGCTGCATTCATCCCACGGCCGAAAGCAATCGCATCCTCCTCATTGAATGGAATACCGTGCAGCGGAGCCAACAGATTGGGCAAGGTAGATACCAAGAATGCGGTGGGATTAGAGCCGGCGTTCAACCGGTCCAGCAAGAGTGTGAGAGTGGCGGTAAGGCCAGAGGGAGACGATGCCCGGTCGATCATGACGGGAAGATGGGTTTTTGCAAAATCAAGGGTTGCCGAAATGGAGTCGGAAGCTAGCAATGTGTGTAGGCACTGAAATAATACCCGTAGGAGGTTCCCCGATGGTGGACAGAAGATGTCATTGTCAAGGAGGTCTCTCAAACATGAGATTAGGGCCATTTTTAGAGACTTTGGAATTGACTGTTCATCTATCGGGACCGGCGATTCATGCATCCCTGTCGCCGCTGAAGGCACATCATTTGAATCAGATAGCTCAGAAACCTCGACGGGCGCTTCAAAGGGGTTTTCAGAGTCCACTACTTCGCTCATTGACAATGTAACCAGAAAGTCCCAACAAGTACATGTCCACAAGTTAAACCCCTCCCCATACTCTGTCAAACGCAACAGCCTGAGATCGGCAAGCATTTGAAGTGCTGCATCAAAGGATTCTGCATGCTCGTCGCACAGATAGTGAGCGCCAATGAGTAATCTCGCCAACAAGAGTTCGGGGAGCGGCACGGATAGGAGGGCAATGTGACGGGTCACGCAGGCGGCAGGCCCGTCCATCGCTTCCCTGGGCCCTCCACTGGCGCGCATTGAAGATACGCTAAGATCGATTCTCTCCAAAGCAATAATAATTGACTGGATCTGCAAATCGCGAGAACAACAATATCACGAGATGTCCTCAATACGACGTTTCACGCCCAAATATGCATACCTTGGATTTAGTTTTAGACGTCAAGATGGCGCTATGCAGAACACGCCTGAAAGAAGCCAACACAACTTCGTAATACACTGCAGCAATGCGATATCGACCCTCGCACCGCCGTCCGCCTGTCTGCTGTTCTTGTCCCAGCACAGCATCAAACACCGTCGTCAGCGTCACGACACACCTGACACCATCTCCTCTCAATCCGCTTTCCACATTATCGCATAAAACCTCTTCAACTACGCGACACAAGGTTTTAACGCACTCTTCAAACACTGCGGGTCGCCTTTCGACAAGTTCGACCCACATAGGTCCCATTCCCACTCTTATCCCTTTGATAGCCAGGATGCTGCCATTGGGAGAAACGGCAGAGTCGCAGGCCAGCAGGAGGGTTTCAAGGGGATTGAGGCGAAACCACGCACGGGTGGTTGTTGCGTAGGAGCGGGACAACAGAGTGGAGAGGGAAGAGAGGAGGTCGGTGATGGTGAACACGATGTCGGGTGGCTGCGCGAACACTGAATTAATAAGACAGCGGTGCTAGAGAGGGCACACAAGATACCCCGTCTTCTCACGTTAGCCGATTCAGCAAGCTGAGGTTGAGGGTCTGGCTCCATGTTTGCTTCATGTCTGGAAGGCAAATTAAAGGTGCAGCTGGAAACGCTGCGCGCGCCCCCGAAAGTCTTCGGACTTCAAGCCCACGTGACCTGCGGAAAGTATGTATACCGACGTCGCCATGCCCTCTCCTTCTCAACCCCCTCTCCGTCCTCAAAATTTGTTTCTGTTGATCTTAGGTGAAATGCAAAAAGTTCTCGTGTTCGATAACGGTGCCGGAACAGTTAAAGCTGGCTACGCGCATCTTAACAATGAGGAGGCTAGGTAAGAGCCGGAACTTCCCAACCGCGAAAGTCCCCCCGATGGTCCCTAACGCCTCACCAGATTATTTCCAAATTGCATTGCAAAGGGCAAGGCGGAGCGGCGCTTTTTCGTGGCCGATCAATTGAGCGAATGCAAAGATTATTCTGGGTTGTATTTTAGAATTCCTTTCGAAAAGGTGCGATGAAAGATGCGAGGATCTCTCTCGTCTACCAAGCGCCGGCATACTGACCGCGTTATTTGGATAGGGATTCGTCACAAACTGGGAACTGCAAAAGGAAATTTGGGAGCGGATTATGGGGAGCATGAAGGTTAGCACTTGCGCGTTCGTGAAAAAGATCCCAGTCTCTTATATGTGTGAGTCCAGTGCGATCCGCGTGAAACGTGCCTGCTCCTCACCGAACCCTGCTTCAACCTGCCGAATATCCAACAAACATATGATGAAATGGTGTTTGAGGGATTTGAATTTGAAAGTTATCACCGAACAACAGGTAACACTCCGTTCGGGGTCACATTTTCGGTCTTGAACATCGCACTCATACGCTCAACCTAGCGCCCACCCTGTGCTCATATTACTGTGACCCCGCCGAATCTGGCGCTGGGTCCTCCGAATGCACGCTGATAGTAGACTCAGGATACTCGTTCACGCACATTGTTCCCGTGTTTCGAAATAAGCCCATTTGGAAGGCTGTCAGGCGGTATGGACAAAGGGATGGGCTGGAGGACACTTTGCATAGTCGACATGTTGTAGTAATAGATCCAAATATCAGAATAAATGTAGGAGGAAAGCTTTTGACAAATCATTTGAAAGAGATTGTGTCGTTCAGGTTCGCCTCGAGACTAGCGTCCCTTTGAGCCAATTCTTTGTTCGTGATGGGGCCCAAATGTAACCTTTTCTCTCGCCATATAACCGAATTTCAGATATTGGAATATGATGGACGAAACATATGTGATGAACGAAGCCAAGGAAACCTGTTGTTACGTTTCCGAAGATTTCCACAAGGATCTCGAGACTTCCAGGTACATGCTTCCTTTCATCTGTCTTCAATTTTTGTCGTTTGTGCGCTGGACTCATCATAAAGTACCTCCTTCAAGACTTCCGTCACATAAGAACCCAATCATTCAAGAATACGTTCTTCCTGATTTCGTGTCAAAGAAGAAGGGTTATGTTCGGGTAAGTGCGGCAACCCATTTTGCCATTACTGCCAGTATCGAGTACTGATGTTGTCTTCGGATCACAGGAGAGAACTGGCGGCGCGGCATCAGAAGATGATCAGGTAACGATTCTGTTCAGACTACCTCTTGAGATTAGCTTCCGATGCGGCCCTGGCTTGACAAGGAATGATCTCGGCAGGTCCTGCATATGAACAACGAGCGGTTCACGGTTCCCGAGATTTTATTCCATCCCTCGGATATCGGTAAGTAAATTATCTCCTTGGCCTTGTCAGTTCATTACAAAATCCTCAGCCTCACCTTCCCCCCACGTGGCATCCACACAGATATGAACCAAGCTGGAATCTCCGAAACTGTCGTACGAGCAATTCAGGCCACTGACCCTGGTGGGTTGCATGAACGCCTTTGAGACGAGGCTTTTCGTACACTCTCTCATCCCTCTTTCCTCTCTCACGGTCTTGGGAATCAGAATTACACGGACTGTTTTATTGTAATATTATGTTGGTGGGAGGGAACGCTTGTTTGCCTGGGTTTCGGAATCGATTGTGAGTTGTCCTTTTTTTACGGATTTGACGCGCCGCGGTTCTGACTGGGCGGGATCCACAGAGAACGCGAGTTACGGTGCCTAGCTCCCTCTGATTTAGATATCCGAGTCTTTACGCCATCAAAGTAGGTGTTGCCCTGATTTTTGTTTTTGCGATTCTCTGTTACATCCCGGCGGTGGAGCCTAAATCATTTGTTTCGTAGCCCTATAACGTGCGCGTATTCGGGCGGGGTGAGATGGGTCAACGAGCAACCGGACGCATTCAAATCAGTGTGCGTGTCGAAAGCAGAGTACCATGAATATGGTTCGGATGTTTGTTTACGAAAGTTTGGGGGTGTATCATAAAAATGTTGTTTTACATCGTATATTATTCCAATTCTTCTCCCTCTAGACAGTTTGTCTTTGTCTTTTTTTAACTGTTATAGAAAGCTGATTCTAAAAACGCGTCTATTGTTTGATTTCGCTCCCAAAAACGGCATCTGAGTCTTCCCGTCCGGTTGCAGCATGGGCGGTTGCAAGGCGACGGACCGCGGGACGGTTGCGGGAACGGTGGCCGGCGTCGGAAATTCGTTGGACATGACGTTTGTTGGCGATGGGTCGACAGTGATTTGTGGGGTGTGGGTCCGTTGTGGTTGAAGTGGGCGGGTTGTGAGGGGAGTCGAAACGCGAAACCCGACCGAAGGTCTTCAAGCCCACGTGACCTGAGAGGAATTTTTTATCTCTCTCGCGGTCGCCGTTCTCCAGGGTTTGAAAAACCCGAATTTGCATTGGCCGACGTTGCAACAATGTCCAATCCGCATCCCGAAAAATACATCAAAATAGCCGCAGCCCAGGCCGCCAAACACGCAGGTTTCACTTCCGCGACACCAGAAGCCTTGAACCTTCTATCCGACTCGTTTGCCGCTTGTGAGTCCCTGAACTTTTTAGTTGAAATTCGGAAATACTGAAACCCGAAGCCTTTGCAGACCTCCTTACCGTTTCTGCCCTCACAAAATCATATACCACCCATGCCTCCCGCACTCGTCCAAATATGTACGACATGCATCTCGCGTTGACGGACCTTGGGATTGACGTATCGGATTTGGCGGCGTTTGTGGAGGATGTCGCAGGTGAACGGCCACGAGCAGGCCAGCTGCAGAAAGAGGAGAACCCGTACCTGGAGCAGTTCAAGTATCGAGGGTTTCGCTCGACGAATGAAGTCACGCCAAGGCCGAAATATGTGCCGGAGTATATGCCCGAGTTTCCCAGTCCTCACACGTATATGCGCACTAGCGTGAGTGGTTTGATGCTTCATGTGCCGGTTCCTTGCACTTGGTTTCACGTTTCAATGCTGATGGCAGGTGATTGACGAACCTGACACGAACGGCCTTAAAAACCGGGAACGGCAAGCCGAGGAGTCGCGACTGGTGGAAACCAATCTACGGAAACTGGTCTTTGGGACGGGATCGTTGTTTGATTCGGAGGCGTTGGAGAAAGTGGTGAATTATGAGGCTGCCGTGGAGCGGGGTGGGAGTAGGAAGGTGCAGGGGGTTGCTGGCGGAGTGTGAGAAGGAACCGGTTTTGGAGCGCCGGTGTTGGGCGGGAGCATTGATTTTGTTTATGTAAATTTCTTTTGTTTCGGGGCTTGAATGTACATATTCAAACACAAGTAATAGTACACACGAATCATCAAATTCACGATTCTGGCGGCGGGTATGTATTTACAAATTTGGGGGATGAGCTCGCCCTCCCCCAACCAATATCCAATTTCCAATCCCCATGCTACCGCCCACGACTTCCCGAC
>JADGKA010000896.1:0-13046 GCA_027604605.1 Borealophlyctis nickersoniae
TCCCCCTTCTTCCCCTTTAGGGGTTAACCCTTCCCTCCCTTCACTAGTCCGGCGGCCTAGCAGCCCAATACCGCTTCGGCGCCCGCACCCACCTCTCCATCCTCCTCCTCGGCACCTTCAAAATCCTCCTCGGCCTCATACTCGGCTCATCCCTCACACGCCTCTTTGCAACGATCCCAAACTCTGTTATAGGCGTCATGCTCGTCCTAGCAGGGATGGAACTAGCGAGTGCGGGGAAGGATATAGGTGTCGGTGGTGCCGTTCTCGCATCCTCCATGTCCCTTTCGTCTTCTTCTTCTGCCAAACCCTCCGCATTGCACACACTCCCATCCGACCTACTCCAAAGAGCAACAACCGATTTCGCAATCATGGCGCTCACGACGGGGACCATCGTCGGATTCAAAAACGATGGCGTAGGGTTCCTCTGCGGGTGCGTCGCTTCCATCGTGTTTTGGGCGCAGAGACGGTGGGATCGCAGGGCAGAGGGTGAGGTGAGGGTGGTGGGCGGAAAGAGGGATGGGGACAGTGATTGATTAACGGAAAAAGAAAAAAGCCTATTGAAAAACCTGTTAGTGTAGCTTAGAGGTCTTCTCGTTTTTATGATTAATAGAAACATAAACGCATCCGATTGTGAAAAAATAGAACCATGCCGTTGCCGGAACCAAGACTAATGAAGTCGCGCCTCCACATCCCCACAGGCAAAACAATCCGTAAGAAAGGATAAAAAACAGTAAATGAAAGACTTGCATATGTTGCAATCACCGGGATTCGAACCCGGGCCGCTTGCTTGGAAGGCAAGCATGTTAACCACTACACTATGATTGCTTTTGGATGATTTTATCTGTACCGAAGTGCTTCTTGACATTTATGGCAATACATTGGTATCCACCAAATCGGCGAGATCAGACTTTGAAAGTCAAGGCGGGAGATATTGTTAAAACTTACAGATATTGTTAAAACTTACCTTTCCACAGTGTGATGGCTAAAATGGAAGGGACGTCCTTTTTAGGGTCAGAGGAATGTTGAAAACGAGTTTCGATGACTCCGTCATTTGGAGTCTGTATTCTGCTTTTCCTGCCACTCCCGATTTATCACCTTCAACTCAACCTATTCACCCGCTACGCGTCTTGTTTTCCCTGGCAGTTGCAGGTCAAGGCAAACGGGCGGGAGTCGACCCAGCCGTACATGAAAATGCTCATTTTGTATTTCCCCAAAACCCAATTTTATACATGAAAACGCGCCTGTACCACTTCCCCAAAACGTTCTGCCACCCCTCCTTCCATCCTCCCGTATCCCTCATTTCCACGTTAATCAATCACAATCACCCCATCGTCATCTGTAATCCACGGAACACACGGTGACCCCTGCTGCTGCGGCGCGGGATTAGCAACGCGGCATTCCTCTTTGATGGTGCGGTTGGGTGAGGGTGAAGAGAACGAGAAAGGCGGGGATGAAGGTGAGGAGAGTGGGTCGAGTGGTGGTGAGGATGCGGTACCTGACTGTGCAGATGTGGGCGGTTTGGGCGTGGTGCTGGATGTGGGAGTGGGAAGTGTAGGGCTGACAGCTCGGCGTTTCGCGAGGGGGGAAGCGGAGGGAGTCGGGCGTCTCGCACGGGGTCTTTTTAAGGGACTAAGGCTTCCCGTCGTCGTCTTGGGCGTCCCCTTGACGCTGGTCACGCCGTTGCTTCCACCCGAGTGCGCCTTTCCGTCCGCTCTCGACCCTTCCCCACTCATACCACCATTCGCCGTACTTGGCGCATTCACACCGCCAGCGCTGCCACTCCCGCCCACACCACTTGCACCATTCGCCCCCACCGAGGCAGTCGTCACCGGCGACGCATTCACACTACTCCGCGCACTACTGGCCCCCGTCGACAAAGGCGACGCTTTGCTCGTTTTGAGCAACGTGGCTTTCGTGGCTTTCTTTTTTTCATTGCTTCTCACCAGCGGTTCCTCCTCCTCCCCATCATCAGAATCCTTGTACTCTCTCATCCAATCCCTCAATGTCATTCCAGCCGGTAACGGGTTATACGCAGACTTCTTTTCCGCCGATTTCACAGTGCTTCGAGCCACCACTGGTGACGGCGTAGCGGGTGGCGGAGACGCATGGACAGACGGGGGTATCCCTCCCATTCCCAGATGAGTGGCCATTGAAGCAGAGTATTCTGTTCCAGTCATGCCTTCGAATCCGATACCGTCGCCGGCGGTTGGGATGGGAGTGGCAAACAATTGCGAAAGATCGTACGACGCACGTGGCGTGTCGGCTGCTGTTGGGTATGAATCGCCTGGTTGTGGGGTGGAGGATTCGATGGTTTCGGAGATGGGAGACCGAGGAGCATGTGACGTTTCGGAAGGCGGAGCCGGACTCGACGAAAGTAACGATATTGATATAGAATCTGATCCAGTAGCATTGGCCGGATTCGCTGAAGGGGTGTCCTGCGATGCTACCCCATTGGGGCCAGGTTGTCCAGGCAGTCCTGACTTTCTTTTTATAGGCCGGGCCAACTCTGGATGGGCTGTCCTCAAGTGGGTCGCGTAACCCCTAGAGCCATTTCCCGTTGCCTAAAAGCAGGGCGTTAGCACACAAGGTTACGCTTTCAAAAACGTTGGCGACTCCACAGCAGCCTACCTGCCACCTATCCCGTGTGTTGCATCCCTCAACGCGGCAACGCAAGAATTTCGACGCTTTCCCACCAGGTGTGTCGGAGCACCCCTTCGTACGGCATTTGTACACCTTATGCCACTCTCCAGCTTCGGGGTTGAGACAGAGGAATTTATCCCTTCCATAAACGTAACAGTGGGTGCACTGCATGTCGAAATAATACACTGCAGGTCGCTTGGGTGGGGCCTAAAACCAGGGTAGGAAGTATGTGGCAAATCGGTCCCAGAACCATACACAAATCAAAGGAGGAAGCAATACATACATCAGAGTTTGTCGAAGTCGGACTTGCAAGCGGTTGGTGCTGCACTGCTGGTTCAGAAATCATGACGGACGGAAGCTCTGCCTGGGTCGAAATGGCAGAGCTTCCCTCATCCCGAAAATCCGGCAACGACGTGTCGTCTTTGTATTCAACGCTCACAAACTCTGGCTCATCGGACGACTCTGACCCGCCAATCGTTGCATTGTCATCATCGAGCATTAGGTCATTTGATAATTCCATTGCTGAGCTGCCAACGGTGCTTCCATTGCTTGCCACCTTCTTTCCTTTGTCCGGTGACCTTTTTGGTGTTCCACTTACAAGCGGCACCACCGGGATTTCGCCGCGCCTTCCCGTGGCGTTTCCACTTTTTGGTGTTCCATTACGACCCGCCACCGCCGCCGTCTCCGCTTGTTTTCCTTTTTCCCTTGCACTCTTGGGTGTTCCGTCGACACCCGCCGTTCCTGGAACCCTATCCACATCCTCCGACTTCGATCGCTTTATCGGGAGTTCCTCAGAAGTTGGATCTGCTTTTGCTCGAATACTCCGGATGGCGCGCGTGTAAAAATCCTGCACAGTGCCAAAAAAAGGACCTGTTAAACTTCCCGTTCCACATTTTACAGAAAGCAAACCAACCCCGTACCTGATCAATCCTTATACAATCACAGCGGTTCACCTCCGCCTGCAAAGGTCAGTCAGCCGATTGATCAGCGATACGTTCATTTTTCAGATTCCACAGAGACCTACACCTACCATAACGTTCGTTCTATACGTCGGAAACGACACTTGTACAGTATCAACCGTAGAGCATTGCACAATCCCCGGCAAGTACTTGTCATCATCTTCCTCCCACTCATCGAGATGTCTCGGCACGAGGGCAAGTACTTTTGAATCGTGCCCCAGCTAATGTCAAAAAAATCCGTCAGAAACGCGCGACACCGGGTAAGGAAACGTCCCCACATGCAATCGTCAAATACGTTACCCCATCAATGTCATACGGCGGAGTGGGCAAAAGCAACAGTTTGCTCGCGTGGAGGGTCACCTTTGCAGCGTTGAAATCGACATCGTAGTAGGTGCGTTGAGGCTTCTTGGGGGTGCATTGGACCACCTTCGCTTTGTACCACACGCAGTTTTCGGGCCTGGAATGTGGAAAAATTGCAGTCAACGTTTAGTGTTTATATTGACAGAAAGCTATGGAAGGAGATACGCACCATTCCGCCAAAACCACTTCTCCGCGTTTCAGACCGATAAGCTGAAAAAGGCATGCCAAGAGTCAGTGGTCAGGGACGAACAAACCAAAAATAACAACCACGGAAACCATACTCACCCTTTTTCTAACTTCATGAAACGACATGAACGCATTCTGGCCCCTCAACACCTTCACGCCACACTTTGCACACCTTCCATTCTCAACTAACCCATCACACTCCCGACAAAACATCACGCCTTCCGCCAATTTCTTGACAGAGAAGTTTTTCAAATCCCCGCCAAACAAGTAGTGAAATGATTCTGCTGGGTTGTACTTCTGGCAATTGTCAAACATCAGAAGGAGGTCCCCGACGACTTGACTGCCATCTTTGTACTCATTTGACAAGAGCTTTTTGTGGATAGTGCCTAAATCCATTGGCTTGGTGATGATTTTGGGGTAGTCGGGCAGGGCCTTTGGGTCGACGGGTGCGCAAAAGATTCGGTCGATGTCGGTGGCCATGATATCCTCGATGATGGGCAAGAAGATACGTTGGACCGTGGTTGTGAGTTCGTCTTGGGAATATTGGGGTGATTGCTGTTTCTGGGGAGCCGATGCTTTCTGGGAGAATGTCGCTTGTTGGCGTGCAGGGGTTTGCGTGGGCTTTTCCGTTGAGTTTGCTTCGAACCGTTCCGCCGCGGCCGAGTGGTTGTTCGACTTTCTGCGTTTCGGTTGAGTTTGCTTTGGGACATGCTGAGTTTCCTTTGGGGCAAGTTTGCGTGGAGTTGAACGTTGTTCTGTTTTCACCGTATTTCCCGGCGGACGCAAGTTTGTTCGCGGTGACAGCTCCGCGAAGGATGCGGACGGTTCTTCAGCGTCCTGCGGCTGAGGTGACGCTATCTCTGGCGCAGAGCCGGAACTTCCCGTCCACCGAAGCTCTGCCTGCGCATTGGGCGACATCGCCGTCTCGGCAACTTTCGCAATTGACACCGGACCGGGATTCCATCTCACTTTCTCGTCTGCTGGTGGGCTCCCGCTCAACTCACGTTTGGTGTCGGAGAGCCAAGTAAACAACCCTGTTGGGTCATCCGATAATCCACTCCTTAATCGACCATGCTCAATGGGCGCCAACAACTCGCCCAACTTCTTCAAGGTCACCTCAACTTCCATTATCTCTTCTTTGAAGTGGGTTGCATTGTGGGCCAACTCCTCCTCCGATTCGACTTCAAATTTGCGCTTCGTGCCTTTACTGTTCCCCGCTCCTGCAATCCGCGACATGCGGTTCAAGAGTGAAATAATCTGGTCTGCCTTGGATCCCAAGTTCGCTTGGCGGCCAATAGCTGCCTCCAACTTCCCACTCAAAACGTCAACGGTGGTCTCGATTGGTCTGAGAAGGTTGTTGATCAAGTGCTGGTCGTGATTGTGGGTTCGCATCACCTTCCAGTAGGCGATGCCGTAGTCCAGTAACAGCTCACTGCCTCGGGGAATGTCCTGATTTGCTACCAAGAACATGTAAGGCCTGGATAACGGAAATTAAAAGATGCTCTTTGGGGAATGATGGGATCAGACAACAAAAACGCACCACCCAAGAATTTGGACCTCGGCAAAAATGACGTTTGGCTCCCTTTCCAGATCGATTTTCGCATTGATATTGTAAGGGTCAAGTCGATAGTCATTAATCTCTGCGCACCACTGTCCACGACCAAACAACGTCAGCTGCATGTCCTTGTCAGAGCACCGCACTCCAGAGATGGTACGAACCTCAAAACGACCGGCGACATTTCTGGCGTTTACAATCAATGGATCCTTGAAATCCACAACGTCACCCTCATCCTCAACGGTAATACCGCAGTCCTTCAAAATGTCGCGGTGAAGTTGGTGTTTCAGTTCACTAAATGTCCCAAACTCAAATGATTTGTACTCTTGTTCCGCGCGGTTGAAAACGTTTGTACGCAAAAGCTTTTATTCATGGAAAGTAATTGATTAGTATTACGATGATGGGAAAAAAGAAGCTAACACTCGTCACTCACTTGCTCAGCCTCGAAACTCGTCTCCCCTTCATACAACCCGATTACTTGATACTTTCTGATGGGCGCCGTCGCCACAACCTGCGTAAACCCTCAATTTAGCAACTACGTGCCTACATTTCCGCAAGTTGAGCAGCCTTTCCGACCTTTTTACCGCCCCTCAACTCCATGCGTGGATCATCGTCTGGAACAGTCACCATTTCCACCACAATCGAAATTGGGAACGGCCCCGGATCTTCTATTGCGTTTCCCTCGCAAATTCTGACCACATCGTGCGTATGCCAGGTGTGTGCAATGAAGTGTTTGACTATCTCATCCCAAGTTTGTACCCGGATACGGTTTTTGGCCGAGGTATCCAATTCGACAAATGCCTTCTTTTTATTGATCTGGAAGCAGGATAGGGCCGTAAGAGTGATAAGGAGGCAAATGACAGAGAAGGTCTTCACTGAGCATGTGGATTATGCACTCACGGCCGGCACGTTATCTGGCAAATAATGCGTCGCTCCTCCTGGTGGCCAGTTTGCCTATATTCGTTCGAGACGATTCTATCAGTCCTCGGACTTTATTTTCCAAACACGCTGCACCGGGAACGCAGCACTTGCCATGCATTTCCGCCTCACGAGGGTTGCCAACGGAGACAGGCAAGGTCTCCTGAAACCGTCCGTCGTTTCCCCGCGTGAGGAACGTATTTGAGTCGAGTATGAAGCCGAGGAGTCAATTGAGGAGTGTGTTGACTCCCTGCGCATCATTTTATCGCTGTTTGCAAGCAAATGGCAGCGATGTGTGAGAGCAGGGTTTGGGTTTGCTTGGGGCGAAATTTATGAATTTTGGGAGTGTGTTTGTTGATGTAAGCCACGAATAAGCTCAGGTGTCCATAAGGAACTGCACACCTGCCATTTCAACCTTCCTTCTTGCCATTCTTCGAGTGACGCTAGATTTGCCCATTTCCTTTTACAACAATGCTGGCAGAGGCTCACGCAATAATGGAGGTAACCGCACTTGGCTGTGAAACGTCCCCTCAAAAGTGTCTGATGCCAGCGAAACAGGAAAACGCCTACACTTCTCCCGACCCCCAAGACCCTCCTACAGACGCTACTGACCCCTCAATCGCTACAGCCCAACTGTATCAAACTTATTTCAAAAGATATGAACTCCTGATAGAATTGTAGGTTGATTGTCCTTTGGTTCCGGCTGTTGTTCGCCGATAAAAGAGGAAGAGTAAGCTAATGGTCCGGTCCTTCCTCGTTTGCAGCAAGAACCTGCGAAACCCGAGCCACTGTCCTCCGGGAATCTATATCATACCTGTGCCAGACAATATTTATGGTATGGTTTTGGTAACGCATCCCTCCGAACTACCCGAGACAATATCGCTGACGTTGCAAGTACACAATTCCGTTCCTTCCGTTGTCCCTCCTAATCCATTTCTCAGAGTGGCACGGCACACTCTTCATCCACCGCGGCTACTACAAAGAAGGCGTCTTCAAATTCATCATCACCATTCCTCCTTCGTACCCATCCTCCACCCCGCCAACCATCAAATTCATCACGGACATGTTCCACCCTTTAATTGACAAGGACGGAACGTTTCGCATTGATCAGCAGTTTCCAACATGGAGACCGAGAAAAGATTATATTTGTCATGTGCTGCATTATATGAAGAATTCGTTCAAGGAAGCTGTGTTGGCGAATTTGCAGGGTGCGTTGCAGAGATTTGGCATTTGGTTGACGAGGATGTACCTGACACTGACTTGGTCTTCTGTCCATAGAGCAATTCTGCCCCAACAAACAAGCCTTGAAAATGTTCCTCAACGAGCGACCAGTGTTTGCCCGTCTAGCCTCACAATGCGCTCAACTCTCTGCATCCGAATCCATCCTCTTTGACTCGGACGATGGGTCTGCGATACAGTTTTCACCTTTGGGAGATGCGCAGTTTGAAGAGTTGCGAAATCGGGTGTTGAATTCACCAGTAAGTTGACCTTGTGGTTTGCCAAGAAGAACGGGAGACGGTTGCTGATTTGACTTGGAATCCGCAGATGTCGCACGGTCCGAGAGAGAGGGGAAATGGGGGTGAACCTTCGGTGCTTGGAAATTTACGAAGTCTGACAAACAATATTTCAAAGTTCTTGTACAGTTGAAGAAAAGATGCGTGGTTCGATGTGTCTTCCGTATTATATTCGTGCATACGCAAAAAGACAGTCATAAATCAGAGAAATAAAGCGGTACTATTGCATTAAAACGCCTTCATTGCTGTAATATTGTCCAGCCTCTCTCTCTTAGATAGCTCTTCTTCCATTGACAAGCTGGAGGACTTGCGCTGGAGAATTTCCAGGCCTCAGGACTACCGTGAGCAGGCAAGGAAAGTGAGATTTGCGACGCTGGGCGGGGAAATGCGTTTCAAATATTATCTATGTACACGCATCGTCCATTCACTTTCAATTCTCCCCCATGTATCACTTCCAAGACAGCCACACCGCCGCATCATCCCATCTCGAGCTTCCGTGGCCCTCTCTGCCTCACACACACACGCCCAAGTCCGCCAAAGCACGTATCGCATTCGCTTGGCCCTGCGCTGCAGCCTTCCTGTGCCACACTACCGCCCTCGTTTCGTCTTTCGCAACACCAGTTCCCTTCTCATAGCATGATCCCAGTTTGAATTGACCGACAGCGTTTCCTTGTTCAGCTGCCATTTTGTAGCACTCCACAGCCTTCCTTTCATCCTTCCCAACACCAAATCCATGCTCATAACACAATCCCAGGTTATTCTGCGCTGATGCGTGTGCCTGTTTCGCTGCCTTTTCGAACCAGTGCACGGCGATTTTCATGTCCTTCCCAACACCAACTCCATTGCAATAACAGCATCCCAGGTTGAACTCGCCACTTGGGTCTCCTTGGTCCGCCGCTTTTCGGAACCACTCCACAGCCTTCCTTTCATCCTTCCCAACAACAAGTCCATTTTGATAACAGTATCCCAGGTTAACCTGCGCTGATGCGTGTCCCTGTTTCGCTGCCTTTTCGAACCAGTGCACGGCGATTTTCATGTCCTTCCCAACACCAACTCCGTTCCAACAACAGCATCCCAGGTTGAACTGGGCCCTTGTGTCTCCTCGGTCCGCCGCTTTTTGGTACCACTCTACCGCCTTTGCCGCATTTTGCCCGACGCCTAACCCCTTTTCTGATTTGAACCCAACCGCAGACTGAGAGGCAGGATGCCCCGCAATCGCCGCTTTGTGGTACCATTCAAAAGCTGCACTATGGTTGCGGCTTTCCTCATCCCCGTACTCTGGGTCGAGCGCACGTCCCATCTCATACAGTTTCTTAAGATCTGCAGGATTCACTATGGAAGCTGCCAATTCAGACGATGAAGTTGAGGCGGATTTGGGCGGCGTTGTGGTCAGGGTCGGGAATTGGGCGGCAGGGGAAAGACGACCAATCTGTTCCCTAGGTGGACGCGACGGCGGCGTGAAAGTAAGTCCATCACGAGCAGAACGGTAAACTGGAGCAGAAGCGGAACTATCCAGATGTGCGACTATCAGGGAGAACGGAGGACGTTGTTTCGGGTCATGGGCCCAGCAATCTTGCACCAACTTCGAGAGATCGTCTGGGATGTCGTTGACGGAAGGCAACACAGGGCGTTTGCCAGCACTAACTCTACGAGAGTTTCCAATTGCACCGTGTTGTAATTGATACCGTAAGGGCCGGCCATGGTGAAGAGCTCCGTCAATGTGATCCCGTATGAAAAGACGTCACATTCTTTGGTATACTAATGAACCAAGCAAGTTAGGAATGAACGGTTAGTACTTGCAAAGCGGCACTCTGGGCATCGTTACCTTTGGGTAAAACGTGAAAAGTTCCGGGGCTTTCCAGAGAACTGTGCCTCCTACAAATACAAAGCGAGGTGAATTCATTATCCACACGGATATGGCCCTTGTCACCTCGTTAAAATTCCTTACCAGATGTTAGATGATAAGCTTTTGACATAGATGCTTGACGAATATGACTGAGAAGACATTGAGGTCAATACAGACGCAAAGATGAAAACCCAACGTTCCGTGCATACCTCAGCCCAAAATCCGCGACTTTCGCGGTACCATCTGAGGTAAGCAGCACATTAAGACTCTTCAGATCGCAGTGAAAGACATTTCCCTCGTGAAGACAAAACATCCCACAAGCAATATCCCTTGCAATCCTCCTTCTTTCATTCCAGTCCAGCGACTCCCCACTGTCTATGAGATCACCCTTGGGCATGAGCTCCATAACGAGGGCGTAGTGTCCTGGCTCGTTGATAATGCCGAAGAAGGCTAGAATGTTTGTGTGACGAGGGATGGCCTGGTTGGTTCTAGCCTCGTGCGTAAAGTCGTCCCGCTCCTTTTTCGTCAAGGTTTGCTCCTTGAGAATCTTCAGGGCCACCGGGGAACCACACCAGGTTCCCTTGCGGACGATGCCGAAACCCCCCTTTCCAAGCGGTTCTGAAGCGAGGTCTATCACCACCGACGAGTACGGAATAAGGTATGGTTCTGACATTCCCCAGAGGAGCTAGATTAGCTGGGAGCGCCCACTTCGACTTGAGGAGGTGAGGGGTGTGAGGACGTTGGGGTCCCTGGGGTGCTAAAGCCTGACGAAATTCCAAGCAGTCCAAGCTTCGGGGCAGGTGGCGCAGAACCGGTAGCGTCCGGTGGGTCGGACAACCCAGCATCGAACCACGCCAATACTCAGGCCAATGCTCAAACCCATCTCTTGCCCCCAAACAGCAAATGCCAAGCGTATACACCGACTGAAACGAACAGGGGTTGCCACGGCGTTGGGACGCGGAGGCAGAGCGATGTCCATTCATACCTGCCACGACCCCAACCGAGCAGCACGCCATTTGGAGACCCCGACCTGTGTAAACAACGTCAAAACTGACCACAAAAAAGCGCCAACACCGCTTCAGCTGTGGTCAATGTGGTTGACTGCTCGGCTCCGTTCACCGACAGAGCCTCATTTTAATGGACAATTCAGCTTTCTCATGCGATGCCATGTCCAAACAACTGTCCATCAGACATACCCTTTACGCTCCGACTGGGTGGACTTTGATATAGAGGTGAAAGGAAGAAGAAGAGGGAATCCGAAAGTATGCGGCGATAGAGGAGATGCGATTGGGAGGCAGGGGAGGAAGGACACGAAGCGCTTGCCAAGTACTTTGGAAAATTTCGACGCGTGGTGGATACCCGTGCCGTCGATGTTTGATCGCATCACTGATGGACCTCACCCCAGCCCCTCCTCTCCGCCCATGCTTTCCTTCCTTGGCAATGCAAAATGTCCACCCATCCAGTATCCCCACCCTCCTACATCCCCCTCCGCAACATAGGACAAGGAACGTCCGGAACAGTCTACTTGTGTCGTCCAAAACCGCACCTCGCGTCGCGGGACGTGAACGTCGCCGTAAAAGTCATTGACCGCTCCCACATTCGTGGCGCCGCAAAGAGGGAGGAGAAGGTCACACAGGAGATTTCTATATTGAAGAGATTGAAGCATGAGAATGTGGTGGGGTTTGTTGATTTGGAGGTGGGTGTGCGTGTGTGTGCGGGAATGTCCCCGTTAACAACAGAGCCGGGGTCGGTATTTGTAACGGACAATAATGATGACCGCACTTTTGTCGCTTCTAGTGGGATTCACATTATGTCTATATTGTAATGGAGTACTGTCAACTGGGTAGTTTAAAAGATTATATCGGACGGCGGCCGGGAAAGCGGTTGAGCGAGCAGGAAGCTCGTCCGTTGTTGCGGCAGCTGGCTGCAGGTACGTGGTCCTCTTCATGTTTCTGATCAGGCGCCAATAAGGGATTGTACTGACCGAGTCGTCTCTCCGTGCAGGATTAGCCTTCCTCTGGTCTCACGGCCTAGTCCATCGCGATCTGAAGAGTAAGTGAGTACATCTTTGCAAAGCAGGGCTAACGCCTCCGGGGTGTGGAACATCACTCTTCACGAAACTCAAACGTCCCAAACGCAGCTGCTAACTTGCTGCTATCGCAGTCTGCAAATAGCGCGCCAGTGCTTAAAATAGCGGATTTTGGAATCGCGGATTATGACGAGGAGAGGCGGTCGAAGGATGTGCTGAATGAAGGGGTGTCGTTGACGGAGCGGATTGGGACTTTGCTGTGAGTGGCGTTTGGTCCGGTGGTGCTTTCACGCGAGCGGTAGTTGGGCTAATTGGAAGGCGAATGCTAGATATATGGCTCCGGAGGTTTTAAGGGATGGGAGTTACGATGCGCGGTGCGATTTGTGGTCGGTTGGAGCAATATTTTATGGTAAGACTCTCCGAGCCTGCGTTCTGAACAGGTCAGCTTGTTTGATATTAACTTCGTCGAAATAGAGATGCTTGTGGGCCAGCCGCCATTTGCCTCTTCGCCGAATCTAGACCATCTTTACAAGCAAATCCTATCTCCATCCCCACCTCAACTATCATTACCTTCCGCCACCGCCTCCCAGGTGTCTTCTCAAGCTCAACAGCTCATATCGTTACTCCTAACACGCAACCCCTCCTCCCGTATCTCTTTCCAATCCTTTCTTACCGACCCCTACCTAGACTTAGACCATCTGCCTGGGCCCGACTCGCTCAACCGCGGCATGGAAGCGGTCGCCCTTGCTGTAGCCAAAGACGAGCGATTAGTCAGCAAACCCATCATGGCCCGACAAAGACCATCACGCGCTAAAGAAATAGACAAGGTGGTGAATCTATACGCGGACGCGATTGCGCACTTGTTGGCGCATGTACAGTACGTCGGTCCCAAAAACGTCGAAGACGGTATCACGGAACGAATCAAAATGTACATGGACCGCGCGGAGGAGTTGAAGGACGAAATGAAGCGGCTTACGGGTACCGGGGACGTAAGGGACCGGACGACTGTATCACCCAGCCCACCTTCATCACGCCCACC
>JADGKA010000897.1:0-13027 GCA_027604605.1 Borealophlyctis nickersoniae
CCCCCACCCCCGGGGGGGCCCCCGGCACATGTCCTGGGTCCATAGCGGGTGTTGCGGCAGAGGTGGCATTCAACGGTTTCGCGGGGGAATTGCGGCGCCGGGCGCGGGGGGGCGGGTGCCAGTGGGGTGCTGAAGAGGTCGCTGTCGACGTCGCTTACGGTGGAGGAAGGTGATGCGACGTGGTCGAGGAAGTCATCCGGTGATGATGTTAGACCGGTTGCCGGGAGATTGTAGCGTTTGATTTCGACCAGCCGCTCCGCGACGAATCCGCGCCGGTTCTTTTTATTTATGGCTGCTGCTCGTCGTGCGTCGGAGCGTGCGAGATCGTACTGGCCTAATTCTACCAAGGCTTTTGAGCGGACGATGAAGGCTAATTGAAGATGAGGGGCAATTTCGATGGCTCGGTTGAAACATGATTCGATGATCCCGGAGATAGCCTCGTTACCGCCATACCCTTGTATGATCTCGGTGAACGCTCCAACTCCACTAGGTGCCCGCGTGACTTCGGACATTGCCTCATTTTCCGCGTATCTTCCTATGATTTCGGTCATGGGGCCCTTCCCAACACTACCATAGCCACCAAGGATTTCAGTCATATCCCCTTTACCCCCAGGATTCAACCGCAGTTCCGATTCTCCAGTGACACTATGACGATACGAAGATGCACCGGCAGCAGCCTGCAGTCCCTCTCCTCCCTGCCCATCATGCGTCTGCATCCGTAATCTCCTCAGCCTTTCTTCTCCAATCTCCACAAACCTCAACGCCTCCGACTCGACGGGAAACAACGCCTGCACCAGATCCCTAATCAACACGTCCACCTTCTCTGCACGATACTGATGCCGCCTCCGACACGTTCGCGCGGGACACACGTACGCCGCAACCAGCGCGACGGCGGCTTCCACTTCTTCGTCGGTCGTGAACGGTCCCACCGCACTCCCATCGCCTGTTGCAGCAGCACCGGCACTAGCACCGGTAGATTTACTTTTACTCGGCCGCGCGAAACATCGTTTACAGACCGAGTATCCGCAAGGGAGGGTGATGGGTTCGTGCAAGAGTTCGAGGCAGGCGGCGCATATGAAGCGCGGGAGGTGCGGCGGTGGTATCGGCATGATGGGAGGGGTGTGTAGCGCGGCAGTGCTTACGGGGTATGGTGAAAATACAAGAGGTTATAAGTTCAAGACCACTTTTATAAGAGACATATCGGAATAAATTGAGGGTGGGAAGCGCGGGAAAATGAAGATAAGACCGGCAGGGGATGCAAAGGAATCGTCAGTCAGCATTTGGTGATCTCTGGGCTGGCAAGTGAGACCCGGACAAACATGCACCCACAAATATTTACCTGGCCTGCTCTGCACTATGCGAGCTATTCACGGTACGGACGAGGTGGGGTAGGGACCAGAGTGCCCTTTTATATGTCGTGTCGTGTTTTTTTCCACAAACAGCCGGGTGGTAACAACTGGATACTCGTACGTAGAGGAATAATAATAGCGCAGCGCAAAGCGAACGGGCGAATAAGATATATATAAAAATATGTTTGCGGGAGAATGGGGTCAATGACCCGCTCCTCGTCGTCAATGTGTTTCGAGTCGAGTAGCAAAACGTTCTGTTCTTCCCCCGCTTCGAGTCCGCTAGGTCCGTCCCAGGCTCCTGGAAATCGAGGGAAGCACTGCAGGGTGTGTTGCGGTGCATTTGAGCCGCGCGGGGAAATTATCCACTCGGTTTTGTTCCTTTTGCAACAAGCTCCAAGCAGAACGACCAAAAGCCACCCACCCGAATTTTCCGCCAGACGCGCTCATGCCCACCTGTCCCAGGCGAGGCGAGGCGAGCCAGTGTTCGAAATTCAGTTCCCTCCATCCCTCCGCAATTATTGTGGACTATCCTGCAAAAGGAAGAAGGATCGGCCATTTGGGGGCAAGAACCTCACGCGCGCACCCACGGAAATAAAGGATGTTGAGGATACCCATTCGATTCAATGGTACCCTGTTTGTGGGAGGTTCGGATGCACCCGCACGCGCGCGGGTTTCGGGGTGACTTTCAATCGTCACCCCAAATTTCTCCAGAAGACTCTTATGGTTGATTACATGACGCCTTTTCAAAAAGAGAACGAATGGAAGCACTTGTGTCTTCGATGCAATGTCCATCCGCCTGCGCCCAGGGTCTACCCAAAGAGCGCCATGGCATCGAGAAAAGCCGGATCAGCTGGAACATGTAGTCAATTTCCAATATATTTTGTTTGATACACGCTCCTACGGAGAATAGGCCAAAAACAATAGAAAACAAAAGAAAAGAACAAAGTAAACGAACAGAAAACAAACAAACAGTATATACACCAAAAGAAAAAGAAGCTCCTACAGTAAATCCTCCCGAAAACAAAACAAAACAACAACAAAAAAGAAAAGCATTCTCAAAAACCCATCCATCCAATCCCACTCCCACCGCCCGTCTCCGTACCAGCACCCGGTAGCCCAACCCCAACTCCACTCCCAACCGTGCTCCCACGCCGCATCACATCCCCACTCACACTCCCAGACCGACTCGATCGACCGCCACCCCCAACCACCGCACTGGCAACACTCGCCCTCCTCTCCCGTTCCCTCGCCCTCCACACCTCCACCAACCCCCTCAAATTCGCAGCATACACACTCGCACCAGCCCACACGCAACTCACATGATCCAACACCGGCAACACAACGCTCTCCAACGGCGCTAACGCAGATCCCTGCCTCGCCGCAGCACTCAGGGCTCCCAACGCTGTCAACGATACCGCGTACTCGCGGTGAGACAGCAGCAACGTCGGTGCCGGTGATATGTAACAGTGCAGTAACGGTGTGCACACCAGTTCAGGGGGTGGAGGAGTCATGGTCGATTGTAATGGCGGGGTGGTCGTATATAGGCGCCGGAGGATGAAACATTGTGCACGGTAGGCCGCGGCGATGATAGAGATGGAGGGAACAGGGAGGGCGGGTTGTTGCGCGTTGGCCGGTGAGAGGCGGTAGATGTTGGGGTGCCGGTGAACGGATGGAGGCGTGCTGGGTGTGGCTGCCGACGCGCTGGGGGAATTCATGTTGGCGGTGCGCGCCTCATGTTCATGGAGGAGCACGAGGGCGGTAAAGAACAGCAAGTTGAGGGAGACGCTTCTTGGAGACATGCGCTCGGTGGCAGTAAGCGTGCATGCAGCTTCAAGGTCGTGTTGGGTAACATTCAAAGAAAGCACACCAAGGTCGTTGAAGATACGGAAAGGATGCGGAAGACGTTCATACCACGCCAACAGCGTTTCATGCAACTGAGTGGTGGAAGGCGAGTCGGGAAGCAAAAATGACAGAGACACTGCACTGGGACTCGTCATTCGCGCCGTTCTCCGGTCTCGAGCCATGTTCAAACGGACCACACGGCGGACAAGGAACGAGAGTTGAACCATATGAATCGCGTCCGGGATGGGAGTAAACAGATGTCCGATAGCTTGCGGATCGGGTCCCACCAGTCTCGCAATGTCTGCGTCGGAGAATACCGATCCATTGGGAGCTCCAGCCACAAACGGCTGCCACAAATCGTGACTATGCTCATAAACTGAGAGTTGCTGCTGCTGGTGATTGCTGTTTCCGTATGGGTCAAGCGAAAGCGGTTGGTCGTCGCGAGTCATGAACGCATCAGCGTCAAGAAACGTTTCCGCGTAATCGGCTTCGTTGATAATCATGGGCGAACCACTCGATATGCTTGCAAAGCAGTCCGTGAGCAGAGCGCCCCACCAAGCCCTAGACACGCCAATTTCAGTGTTATTTAACTTTGGAGGCGCATGATGCTGCGGGTGGAGAAGACATCATAGGAAGTCAACTGTACCGTTTGCGCTCTTCCTTCGTGCCCTCCACTTGCTGCTTTCTCAATCCATTGTAAACAGAGTAAAAGTCGTCCTTGGTCTCGTCATACGCCAAGTCCAGCTTTTGAGCCAATCGGCATCCAGTGACTGTCCATTCGGGAAATACGCGTTCAAGTAAACAAAGCAGAATTCCAAAGTGTCCAAGAAGAATATGCGCATAAAGGCATACGAGAATCTTACCATTGTAAGACCAATTCTTCCCCCGCCTCCTCGCTCCATAATCACAGCAAGCCAACAATATCGACGCGACGCACTCGCTCAACCCCTCCTGAGCTTGCTGCCCACCCTTTCCAATGGCACTAAACTGCGGTCCCACGCTCGCGGCCCGGTTGGCAAAATACTCGCTTGCCTTTTGCGGGCTCGCAAACGGTTGTTGGTACAGCAGCGGATGACGTGAGTACAGGCATCCGACGGCGTAAATTGCGCTCAAGAGCATCGGGTGGTGGTTGTTGACGGGAACGAGATTTTCAAAGAAGATGCGCTCTTGAATGACGGGGAAGGTTGGGTGGAAGAAGGTGAAGAAGAGGGAGACGAGGTGCAGGTAAAAGTCTGGAGGGAGGGTGGGAAGTTCTGGGATAGTCAGGTTTAGGGGACCGAATGCGAACGGATTGGCTGCGATGTTGTTTTGCTGTTGATGTTGTTGCTGTGGCTGCTGTTGCTGTTGCTGTTGTTGTGATTGCCAGAGTGGGGTTGCAGATTGATTGAACGAGGGCATTTGCTGGGATAAAGGCAGTTTGCTAGAAGACCCGCCGGAACGGGGTAAGCTGAAACTGAAGTCCGCAGCTGTGTGAAGAAGCGACACGATGAGCAAGGATCAGAGCCCGGCAATGTCTCCTTTGGGTACCGCACCTGGAAACATGTTGGCATCGAGTCCATTCGTGGTATCAAACGAATCGAGATTAAACGTGCCATAACCGCCCAACAAGTCTTCGATGGAGATAGCTGGTGCTTCCTCTGCCGACCCTTGCACGTTCGCCAACGAATCGGTTGTCGGTGCGAACGCATCCTTAGGCTGCGCCAAGTCTTGAACATTTGTGGCCGGAAAGGCATCGTTGGTCTGCGTCAATGGAACGGACGGTACGTCATTCTGTGGAGTGGGATCCTCCCCACCGAAAAGCCCAAGGAAATCAGACTCGGACTTTATGGGTGCTCCGACGTTTATTGGGTCTGCCATCGGTGCGCTGCCAGTAACGTAGTCCACCTTCAGCCAGGCGGTCGGGCAGCAGAATTAAAGAGCCACAACGCATTTCAAACCTTATTGTTGCAGGCGATGAATCGACCACGTAGGAGGTTCTACGAATCCCACCAAACATCCCACCACTCCCAGCACTCCCACTCGCGACAACCACTTGGGGTTGTGGGTCGACGCCAGCGTCCTTCGCCGGACTCGCCACGTCTTCAAACTGCTCCTCCTCCTCACTCTCCACAACGTTCTTGGCAACACGAGGTTTCTGCGGCTTCATGATCCGTCCTCCACTGGCAGCACTGTGGGCATTCGTGCTACCGCTCGCAGCTCCTGCGCTACCGGCACTCCCCGCCTTCTTAGGTCCCCTCTTCTTTTGTTCAATCAACATCGTGCATTCCACTTTTGCTTTGACGCAATTCAGACAAGGGTTGTTGCCGTCGCATCGTCGTTTTTTGGACTTGCAGCGGTCGCATGATTGGGTTTGGCGTTTGCGCTGCTTCCGCCGGACCGTTGGAGGGTTGATATGGGGATTCTAACGTCACGGAAGTAGAGGATAGTGTATACAGACCTTTGCTTTATCTTCTGCAGACCCGTCCACTACCATTAAATTTGGAGCGTTTGGAAATGACATTAGTTGAAGATTTATTTTGTTGAGGAATTTGGGTTGGGTGACATTTCACATGGGTTCTCCAGAGTCAGAAATGCCTGAACCTGAAACTTGGGAAGTGCGTCTTGCGAAACGTGATACCCACAGCCCAAAAGACAACCAAAAGTACCAGAAACTCATATTTTTCCTTTCAAAACTCTTCTTATATTCCTTCCCCATACAAAACTAAGCTAATTACGATATATATAAAAAGAGTATCCAAAAGCCGGCCTAAGGCCAGAAATATAATGGGGAAAGCAAAAATGGTAAAGGTGCCGCAGGGACAAGTATTTACAAAATGGGCGACCAAGAATGAAATTTCCTTGTCAGTGCCGGCACAGGCACGGCGTTTCATAGAGTCTGGACGGGTCGGTGAGGTTGACGTATTTGGGTTGAGGTTACGGTGATATGGGTGAGGTATTCCCGCAGTTGGTGATAGAGGTGGGTGATAGAGATTTTCAATCGAGTGTCAGGTTCGTTTGAGGTTTTTGTCGAGAGGTGGGTATAGAGATTAGGAGAGGTGGGCTGCGGGGTGGTTGTTGTGGTGGTGAGGTTTACGTCCGCTCTGCCCGGTGTCGGGCGCATAGATAGAAAGGATAAGGAAAAACAAAGAAAAACGTCCCCTCGCGGCGAAGGAAAACTTGGGGTATGCCATCCGACACGCCAGTCCGCTCATCCGTCCGCCACCGTCTTTGTCACTGCATCATACTTCCGGCCACCCATGGATGCGCCAACACCTGCGCCGCCGTCGGCCGCCTTTGTGGGTCTTTTTGCAGCATCCATTTCAACAGCTCTGTGGCCTGCGGGGAGCAACAGTTGGGCGGGGTGGGTAGTGCGGATCGCACCGTATGGAGTGGGGTTCGGAAGGGCGTTGTGCCGTGGAGAAGGGTAAACTATTCATTTTTTGGATGCTGATTAGTTCAGAACGTAGTTGTGCAAGCGAGTCCGCAGACGGAGGTAACGTACCAAAAGGATACCCAGAGACCAAATATCGGATGGTCGGCCTTTGTACACCTTTCCTAGCAAGATTTCAGGGGCCGCATACGCTGCCGACCCGTCATACCAATCAAACAAATCCTCATCATCATTCACACCCTCCGAATCATCCCGCTTCCCCCTCTCCCGCTTCCCTCTTGCGATACCCGCTGATCCAAAATCAATGATTTTGGCGTGAGACAGAGACATGTCCACCAATACATTTTCATCTTTGATGTCCCGGTGGGCGATGCCGAGGGCGTGGAGGTACGCGATGGCGCTCATGATTTGAGAAAAGAGATGGCGGGCTTGGTGTTCGGGGAGGCGGACATGGAGGTCGATGCAGCTGGAAAGAGTTTGATGAGCACAATGAGCAAACATAGGAGAAATGACCGTGGCAGACCTACTCAAAAAGGTCCATGCAAGTCTTCTTGTCCTTGCCAGTCTCGAAGTCCTTTGACGATGTTCCCATTTTCTCCATGACAAGGTACACCACCTTGTCATCCTCAAACACTTCGATCATTTTAACGATATTCTTGTGATCCAGTCGACTCAACAGAGCGACTTCGACGGGCACCCTCCGACCGCCGACGGTTCCGTCGCGTACCCATGATTGGGGCGGGACGAGATGTTTGGGTATGAGTTTGACGGCTACCGGAAGCGCGTCGCGGTTGCGTACTGCTGACACGACGTGGCCGTGCCCGCCTGCGCCAAGGTCGGCGGTTGCGCCCCGAAGTGGGGTGTAGGACGACGCAAAGAGGGAATGGAATGGATGTGATGGGAAAGGGAAGGAAGGCGTGGACGGCCACACCCAGGCCTTTGGACGGGGAGGAAGCGAAGAAGAAGGAGCGCGCAAGAAAGAGGGTACCAATGTCGCGATGGTATGGGAAGACGATGACAGCTGGCGTTTGTGTTTTATCAAGTTATCACCCTCCACTCCGCTGTTTTTCGGTTTGCGGTCCGCGGAACTTGGCACGTCGAGACCGCGTTGACGTCTTGCGCGTCCAACGAGGCCTTGGCGGCTGCTGATAGACGAACGGCGATGATATTGAGGGGCTGCAGGCATGCTAGGTGGAGGTTTGACAGGGACACTATGCAGACACTGATGGTTTTTATTGCTGTCGAGGTTCAACATGGAATTATTTGGGGAGGAACGGAAAGTATGGAGGAGTCCTTATGTATTCCTGCAGACCGCCAGCGCAGGAAGGGCGGAAGGGAAGATGGACGATGATGAGTGACGGGATTGCTATTTGAGTTGGTGGGTCGAAGGTCGTGGTTTCCATTGAGGGCAGGTGTGGCTCAAATAATTCTGATCGGGCTGTGGAGCTAGGTGGAGCCGCCCAGGATCAGCGTCCAAAAGGGTCCCACGCCATGCACCGAAAGGAGCTGCATCAGTGAAAAACAACAAAGAAGTCAAAGAAACCGACAGAAAGTTTGACTACCGGACTAGCGCGGATCACCAAAAAGGGCAGTTTATTCAGAACGAGCGGAACGAGGGAACTGAAAGGGAAATCCTGTGGAATCATAAAAACCGCTCCTCCGACTGAATCCAAGGAACCCAAGAAAACCGAGAAAACCGAGAAAAATCACAACTCCACCCGTGAACACACCTTCTGATTCGTTCTGTTGTTCTGTGCTCCCACTTCCCTTCCCCTTCTTGCTGCTCAACCCGTGTTACAAACAATGAATGAAACGCGAACCAGCCACAACAGGTAACAACCAGCCACAGGCGCGTCCTCCTCTGGTCACAGGAGGAGCTCGGGTCCATATTACAACTTCGTTTCCGCGGGCCCCTCCTTTTCAGGTTTATACGATTCTGATGCGAAACACTTCAAATCTTGACTATGGGTGTAATAGGTATCCGTGTATACCATCAATTCAGCATGAAACCATTAGCTACAGTTGTGACATGGATACCGCGCAGGTACGTGTTTTTTGAGACCGGATCGTTTCGATTATAATATATACATTACCAGGTTTCGGGGTGGGTGGGTCTTTTTTCAAGTGGTGAGTACCGTTGTCAGTGCTTGGGAGCTCGGAAATGGGTCATTGGTCATAGAATTTCACGGTGCTGGATAGCCGCATACAACTGCGCACCGAACGTCCACCCGACTTTCAAACCCAAGTACATGTTTGACGCCGCGACGATGCATCCGAGGAGGGACCCGATGTTGGATGCGCGGAAGATGGATTGAGGCACTTTGGGGTTGAAAGCACCGGACTTTGAGACCCCTTTAGGGTGTTGCGTCGGTTGCGGACATGTTGGTGGATGATGCATTCATGGAAACGCATCGCCCCAGAAGATTTGGACCCCTTCGAAAGCGGCATCAACAATCTTCGCTCCGAGGTTGACGGGAATGACGGTTCTTTCGCGGATCAAAGAAAAACTGGTATGGTGTGAAACGACTGCCCCTGCTTGTGCATATCTTCCCAAACTACTTGCGCATAAAAAATTTAGCCACTCCAACCACCAGACCCACACCAACCAATACCACAGCAGTTCCAACCGCGATCTCTCCCGCCGTCCAAGAGCCCTTATCCTCCTTCCCGCTCTTTGCCGTACTCGTTGCTTCGGTTGACTCCGATGAATGCGTGGGTGAGAGTTGCATGTCAAATGGCGACCTGGGGGTTAGGGTGCAAGGGGGAGGATTGTTCACTGCCATCACTGGCATTGATGGCGCGGGAAGCGGTGTTGGTTGGCTTTGCGGTTGTGTTTCCGCTGTGAAGGAAGTAAGGTTTGAGTACATTGCCAAATGCGCTCTTCCACAACCCCAAGGTCAGACCCACCTTCCATTTCATTCACCACAGCATTCTGTGGCTGTTGCTCCTCGGCTGATTCACTCCCCACCTCCATTTTCACATCCTCGTCTCCTTCCGCCCTGCCCTCGTCTCCTTCCCCCTTGCCCTCGACGACCGCCACTGCCGGTGCCCGTCCCCGCTCTTCCTGCTCGCCTCCACTCTTGGTGGTGGTTGTCTCAACTTCCATGGCGGATGGTGTAACGACCGTGCGGGCAGCGTCAGCTTGCTTTTGTGCCAGCTGGTGCAAGGGCGCTTCTTCGACAGAACCCTCAATCGCCGCACCACTGACTTTGGAGGATGGTTGGGGTTGCTGCGGTGAAGGTTTGTCACGTTTTGGGCGGGTGATGGGGAAAGTCGTCTTGTGCGAGGACGGAGTGGGTGTTGCGGTCGAGGACGGGGTGGTGGATTTGGCAATCGCGCCAGACGCGTTGGAGCCAGAGAATGCAGGCGGTGCATAGGACGATGGAGAACGCTGTGCGGCGGGCGACGCAGGAGACGGTGCAGAAGAGGATGCGGCGGACGGTGGGGGGGCCGGTGAGACGGAATTTTCGGTTCGGGGGCAAGGTTGAGCAGCAACCACCAATGCCTCCTTTCTGCCGTTGGAGGGAGCAGAAGCAGGGGTTGTGGATGGCTGCGGTGCGGTCGACGACATTCTGCACAACGTACGGTAAGTGATTCGAAAACCCAATGATGCGCGAGAGGATAAGCGAAGCGTGCATACCGTGTCTGGCTGGTCCCATTATCCTCTGTCATCTTTTCCGTCATTGACGTGCGCCGGCTCGTTGCGCGACGAGACCCTTTGTTTTTCGAATTTGCTTCCTTCTCCAACGCATCAGCAACCGACTCGCGAACGGCATCGGTGTGTGGCTGGGAGGTTTTGGGGGTGAAACAGTATGCGTATGAGAGCAAGGTTAACCATGAGGACATTCATCGCGGAGACGACTCACAGGCGCATTTCGTCGCGTCGAATTGGACTTTCCGTTGCTGGAAGGCGGGGTGGTTGCGGGCTTCATTCCCTTCTTTGCCTTCTCATGAGCCTGCTTAAGAATGTCATTCAACGTCCTGCAAATCTCAGGCAATCTTAAGGGATATAAATGGACATACTGATGACGCCGTATCTTTTTGTCTCTGAGAACCGTTCGGAAATTCTGCTGCCGACTTGCTTTTGCCGGATCGGTTGTTAACGGGTGGAGAGGATGGTGTTGTGGGTTTCTCATTTTTGGCATTCGTTGTGGGCGAGGAGGGTGTTGCAGGTGTTGTCTTCGACGAGGGCGCCTGTTTTCGAGAATGATTGGTATTTGATACTTCGAATATCTGACATTGAAACGAAAACTGAGAGGTACTCACGTTGACATTGGCCTTTCGACCCTTCCCGGCTTTGGAGTTGACTGCCTCAGTGACGGACTGGTAGATTCAAAGGAAGGTTACACTTTTGGTTCGAGATGGAAGAGGAAATAACTCAAGTTCGTCAATGAATGCTCACCGAGGTGGTGGGGAAGGTATCGGCGGATGCGCTCGGTTCCGAAGGTCGAGGAGACGGCGGAGAGGAGACGGATTTGGTGTCGCTTTCTCGTCTACGGTCCGACGCGTTCATGTCGGCTTCTTCTAAATGGACATCGTTAGTCGCAATACTGAAGGACTTTTGTGAAATCGCTGTCTGACATACCTGCCCGCTCCCATCGTTCTTTCGTTGCTTTTGCCCGCATCCTCCGTTTTTTCGCCTTTGAGAGGGCCGCCAACAGGCCAGAGCTCTCGGGTGGAGGAGGAGATGGGACGGTGGGGGAGCGCTCGACAGGAGTAGGTTTGGAGGTTGCGGGAGGTTTGGTCGGAGTGGGAGGTTTGGAGGTATTGGAGGTTTTGGAGGTGCCAACGGTGGAGGAGGATTTGGCGGGGAGAGGGGGAAGGTCGCTTGCAGAAGCGTCGGGACTCGTTCGCTCAACTTTCTGTAAAGACAGGCATGTAGGAACGATAGAGGACGGGCAATTTATTAATTTCACATTATCAGAAACCAGCGCCTCAAACCACCCATCAAATCTTCTGTTCCTACGCGTTGGGCTCGGACGTGGGCCGCTAGACCATTGGAAGGTGGACCCAGAAACATGATTCCGCTGAAGGACGTGGATGATGGCTCGATACGGGAAGTGAGTTGGAGGAGATATTCTGATGATCCTGGAATTTGGGTGCCGCTCACAGATTGTGGAATGCCCCCAGCAAACAATGATCGGGAACCAACAAACAACAATGAGTCCATCATTGACGATCATTTGGCAGTTGTTCAAAACACATTGGGGATATCGGAATACCAACGCAGCCATGCCGTTCATGGGGAAGTGGTTTTCCCAGATCTGCGATAGAGAAGCAGGTAAAGAAATTAAAAAAACCCACTCCAGCGGCGTTATCCAAACGATGCGGCGGATCTTTCAACTGGTAAATGTCCCAAACACGCCGTACGTGGACATTTGGCATGGACTCTAATGAAAGATTGGAGCAATGTCAACGAGTGTGGTCATCTAGTCTTAGAGCCGGTGCCCTAGGATTGTGGAGAACCAGCGAAACGCCGTGTCGCACACTCAGAAACGGTATCCAGATGATGCGTCAAAAGAAACGAGAGGTCCAAACTGAGGATGCAGCGTGTATTAAATGAGCCGTACATAAACGTTTACAGCGACGTGGTGCACTTCTATATGGGGGCGGGCCGCTTGAGGAGTGGAAAGCAGCACTCCAACTGTGTCCAACTCGCCTGCCCAGCCGACGCGTAGGGTCCGAACATCTGGACAACCGGAAGTGGATTTCGTTTTAGGTGGTCGTTGCAAGTTGTCTGTCTGTTCGTTTGTCGTGTCTGGGAGAACATTCCTCCTGCGGACGCACTTAGATCTCTCTCTCAGCGCCCGCAATGTCAGACCAACCACAAAAGTCCTTGCGCTCTTACTTTGCACCTGTTGAACGACCATCGCTGCTAACTGTGGGGCGCACCACAACGTCGCAAACCAATTCACACGGAACAACAAAGGCCGCTGCAACTAGCCGTGCCAAAGGAGCCTTCGAGTCTCGATTCGCTCCATACTTGAAAACTGAACCAAAGTCGGAGGCGCCTGCTAGGCAACCCATTTCCAGTGGCAAAGCCTGGCAACCAACCAATGGAACCACTGTCAGGGGCAGTCCCAAGGCTGGTCCTCCGTCTAATGCCGCCGCCAGCGGTCGAGGAGTCCTGGGTGGTGAGGGGAGTGGAGGGACGTCCTTGAAACGTACCCAAAGTGGAGTCACTTCCCAATATTCGGATTGGAGCGGCCAAAAGCTAGGTCGGACGTCAGAAGTTTCGACGTTTGAAGGGAAGGTGCCTCGTCCAAGTGGAATGGATGGCCGGAAATCCAATCCGCCATCATCATCGACATACAATGCGTCAGCTACAGCCACATACAAGCCGTTTGCGCCTGCATCCGCATATAATCCCGTAGCGCCCACAGCAACGTACAAATCTCAATCCCAACCGACATCTTCCTACAGATCGCAAACCGCTCCGCAATACGGTCGCTCTACCAGTTGGAGC
>JADGKA010000898.1:0-13022 GCA_027604605.1 Borealophlyctis nickersoniae
ACTCCACCGCATCCCCAACCGCCACCGTCGGCACCGGAACCAACAGCTCGCTTCCCACCGTCACTGGCAACCCACTCATTGCCACCATCCCGCCAGGCGGAGGCGGCGGTGCTAGAAGTTTGGGTGGAGTTAGGTACTCCCCTGTCGGCGACAGATGATGCGATGTGGTGGAAGAGGAGGCAGGAGACACGGGTAGCGGTGCGGGCGTCATCCGCACCTGTTGTTCCCGCAACTGAGCTTCCTGGGTACGGATGTGGTGGAGTTGGAGTTGGGCTTGTTCAAGTTGCCGTTGCGCCTGCGCGTGCGCCTGCGCGGCAATGGCGGCAGCTTGGGAGAGTTGTTGCAGTTGGAGTTCGGCGGATTGGGTTTGGTGGATGTCGTGGGGTTGTGGTGGCGGTGGCGGTGGTTGTAACTGGACTTGGACGAGTGAGTGCGGTGTTGCAGGTTGCGGGAGTTGCTGGACGATGGGTTGGGCGAAATCTGGTTCAACCTTTAATGTGACACCACCGCTGGCCATTGCTTCGGGCAAACCCATGGATACGCTGCCATCCATCACGCCGACGCCCACCTCCATTGGATGCGACATTGCAACGGGCGCCGCTCCAACCCCAACCGCAACTCCGACACCCGTGGCGGCAACTTGTTGCGCCTGCTGCTGTTGCACCAACTGCCCGTCCATCCTCGCCTGCTGAATCTGCGCCTCCACATTCAACTGCGCTTGCGCTTGCTGAATCTGCGCATCCAACTGGGCCCGCTGAATCTGCGCATCCATCTGTGCCTGTTGAATCTGTGCCTCAACTTCCAATCTCGCCTCCAACTCTTCCTGAGCCGCCCGTGCGTGTGCCGCCGCGGCAGCCTGCTGAATCTGCGCGTGCTGAATCTGCGCTTGCTGAATCTGCGCTTGCATCTGTAATTGCGCTTGAGCCTGCGCCTGCGCTTGTTGTTGCTGGTGCTGTTGCTGTTGTGCAGCCTGAATCTGCTGCATCTGCATCTGCGCTTCCACTTCATGTTGCAATTGTTGGGCAGCGAGCGGTTCCACCACCATCGTCGTAGATCGGGGTTGGTCAATCGGGGACGCCTCTATCGACGTCAAAGCCCGAGTGACGATAGCAGGTGCGGGGTGTCCCAACGAAATCTCCATCTGTTGCTGCTGCGGCTGCTCCTGCATCGAAAGAATAACTTCCGCAGCATCCTGTTGCAACTGCATCTGCGTCGCCGCCGCAATGGTCACATCCGCTTCCCTCTGCTCCAACTGTGCTTGCGCATCGCGCGCACGAGCATGCAACTCATTCTGAATCGCAATGGCTTCCGCCACCTGCGCACGCTCGAATTGCGCTTGAGCGTGGGCCTGCGCCTGTGCCTGCGCCTGTGCCTGAACCTGCAGCGCCACCGCCTCCTCCATCTTCACCTGCGCTTCAACTTGAGCCTGCACTCGCATCCCTTCCTGCACCGCCATAGCCTCCTCCAGTTTCACCTGCTCGGTCTGCGCAAGCTCAAACTCGGCTTGAGCCTGCGCCTGCGCCTGCACTTGCGCCTGCAAAACCTGCGCCTGCGCCTGAGACGTCGCGAAAGCACGATTCATCTGCGCCTGCTGCTGATGCACGATCGCCTCCTCCAAGTTCACTCGCTCCATCTCCGCCTGCTGCGCATGCTGCAAAGTAACTTGAACTTGTTCCGTCGCAATAGCGTGTTTCACTTGCGCCTGTCGTAATTCCGCGTTTGCTTGTAGTTGCGCTTGGATGAGGTCCTGGTCGAGCGTTTGAGATGCCACCGCCTGCTCGACGTTCAGTTGCGCTACGCAAGCTTGGACGTGAGCTTGCTCCAGTTGAGCCTGGGAGACAACTTGGTCTATTTGAACTTGGCGGAGTTGGGCTTCGGCTTGGTGTTGCCGTTGTTGCTGCTGTTGTTGTTGATGGTGTTGTTGATGGTGTTGCTGTTGCATCTGTGCTTGCTGCATCTGCGCCGCAGCTTCGAGCATGTGCGCTTGTTCTTGAAGTTGAGCCTGCGTCGCCAGAGCCTGCTCAACGGCGACATGCTGCGCTGAAGTAGCAACTGATACAACCGGCGCTTCGATCACCAATTGCTGTGCTGGCATCGGTGGGTGCGACGAGATCGACATCGCATGCATCTGCACCAGAGTATGAGATGGTGGCGGCGGTGTGCTGTTCAGGGCAACCACGACAGAATCTAGTTGGATGGGCTGCGTTAGTGGTATCTGCTGTTGCTGTTGAGCAACTTGGGCGGTAGCAATCGCATGCTCCAATTGAGCCTGTTGAATTTGCGCAGCCTGCTCCAGCGACTGTTGTTGCTGATGCACGGCGAGTGCAGCCTCTTCGATTTGCGCCGTCTGCAACTGAACAGCCTGCGCTTCGGCGAGTGCTTGTTGTTGTTGTTGCTGATGTTGTGCAAGCTGCTGCTGTTGTTGTCGCTGTTGCTGTTGTCGATGCGCTAGAACCTGTTGCTGATGTTGCAGCGCGACCGCCGCCTCCTCCATTTGCCCGTTCTGCAACTGCACTTGTAGTGCTTGCGCCTGTTGCATTTGCGCGTGCTGCATCTGAACTTGTGCGACGAAGACAGCAGCTTGTTGGATTTGCACCGCCCTTTGCGGGGAGGTGGCAGGCGTAGGAAGCTGTTGTCCTTCCGACTGGGTCTGGAGAAGTTGCGCCTGAGCCATCGCCTGCGCCTGCACTTGAGCGTGAACAACGGCCTGAACCTGTGCCTGCGTCTGTTCCCGCTGTTGCTGCTGCATTTGCAGTTGCCGCATCTGCTGGGCCCGTTGTTGCGCTTGCTGTTCAGCCTGCATTTGGCGCTGCATTTCGTGTAGCTCGTGTTGCGCATGTTGTTCCCGCTGCTGCTGTTCACGAAGCTCTTGCATCTGGCGCTCCTGCTGTTGCTGATGTTGCTGATGTTGCTGCTGCTGGTGTTGCTGTTGCTGCTGTTGTTGCTGCTGCTGCTGATGGTCCTGCGATTGTTGTTGCTGTTGGTGCTGCAATGGTTGTTGTTGTTGGTGTAGTTGTTGTTGTTGTTCTAGTAGTAGTAGTTGTTGTTGTGGTTGCTGCTGCTGTGGCGGATGTGACGACAGCTCGGCTTGAGTTCGTTGATGCTGTTCAGCCGGTGATTCAGACAGCACCATTTTTGTATCAAGAGCATCCAGTGGTGGGGTCAGCAGGGCCGACGATGATGATGGAGGTGTAAGTAACGGCGTAGGGAGTGATGGAGGCGGGAGGGATGTGGGATGCGTAGATAATAAGGGTATAGATGATGCGGACAGGGCGACCAGATTTGCAGTCGCGCCAGTCGCCGCGCTGGTAGCTAGGGGTGAGGTTGTCATTCCGTCGGTAGGCGGGGTCAGAACTTGCGATTCGGTGAATGCCGTTTGGATCTGCTGTGGCTGTGAAGGAGGAGGGACGGTGATCGACGGCGTTGTTTTGTCTTCTTCGTCACCATCTCCAGGTTGACGGCCCATGCAGGCGAAGATACGACTTTTGCTCTGCAAATGCCTACGAAGCGCGTCTGCCCGTGCAAACGGTTTGGCGCAACGTGGGCACTCGTGGAGTTTTGCGGCGGTGTGCATCGTGCGATTGTGTCTTTGAAGATCTTGCTTCCGCCTATCAAAAATGCGACAAAATATGGAACGCGTCAGCTTCAAAGTCCGCCAACGAGCAAAATCAAACCTTCATTTTCCCCTTTCGCGTTCTGCCCCGAACCCCGCCTAAGGGCCCGTCTTCCCATCGAAGAAAAAGGATTCCTTCAGTCCCTTTCCAACGTTCCCAATCCACACCTTTTCCGCCCATCAGACATAATTCCGCTGTATCCTCCGAAGTCCAAAGATTCCGCATCCTCCTCCAAAAAGAACAACAAACGCTTAAACACCGTTTTCCAACCCTTACCTAAACTTCGCATCACAATGCTCACACACATGCGGTCGATTTCCCGAATGGCAATCCAGATGGCTTCTCAGATTCTGCATCCGCGTAAATCGCTTATTGCACCCCGGTTGGGTGCATTTGAATGCTTTCGTCGAATCGTCGTCTTCCGGACCACTATCCAGGCTGCCATTTCCCACAATTTCCCCGCTCCCGTTCCCAAGTCCACTTTGAATCCCGCTCCCACCCCTGCTTCCCATGATTCCAACACAATCCCGAGAAATACTTCCTCGCCGCCTTCCGCGGGGAGCGACGGCAGAGAGAGGAGGTACTAGGCCAGGCATCAGTGGGACTTTCCGCAGCGGGTCGTAAAAAAACCCAGCCGTGGGTGGACGTTGCGGTACTGGGACGGACGGAGTTAAAGGTGGAGAAGGAAGGCGTCGGACTGCCAAGGTCATCGGTACATCGCCAGCGAGAGTCCCCACCACCGTCTGCGTTTGCCCCTGTCCCGCCATGACACCCATCGGACGGATGTACCCATGTTGTTGCGGGTTCCACATTCCCACCGACGCACCAGACCCGACAGCACCCGCCCCCGCAACCGACTGCACTGCAACAATTCCACTCGGCGACGGTAAAGAGGTGACGGCAGTTTGAACAGGAGCGAGAGGACGGAAAACGACACCGTTAGGAGCGCTGAGCGGGGGATGTTGTAGGAACGAAAGCGGTTGCTGCTGCTGCTGCAGGAGTTGTTGAGGCGGCGGGAGAGTGGTGGAAGGGTGAAAGGTTGCTCCATTTAGAATGTCCTGAATGCGGATTCCGTCCTTGGTGACGGTCGGTTGGGTGTGAGGAGGGGGAACAGCAACAAGGATGGGACCATTGGGTTGCTGCTGCGGCGATGCGACGAGAGGAGCAGAGGCGATGGCGGCAGTGGTGACAATACCTGTAGTGGCAGCAGGAACGGTGGTTGCCGCCTTGGAACTGTCACTTGCAGGACCACCTTTTGGCTCCCTCCCATTCGCATGAGGGTCCTTTCCCTTTCCCTTTTCCCTTCCCTCCAAGTCCTCCACCCCCTCCTCGAGCGAGTTGAGCATGGAGGCGGGAGGCTTCAGCAACCCTTTATGCGAAATGGACGGAGTGTTTGATGTGGTATGAGGAGGATTGTAATCCGGTAGTGTGGGAAAGATAGGTGGATAAAATATTCTCGAAAAAGTGTGGGAACTTGTGCAGGGTGTCTGCCCCGTATCCTCAGAGAAGGAAAGAGTGGACAGACAGGTCAAAACGATCGAGCGACGCTCCACCTCGGATCGCAAATACGCCCCTACTTACGCCTCCCTGTTACGGTCCCCTAATAGCTGTCCCTTTCCCACGTAACAAAAGCTTTGCTGCGTTGGTTCGCTAAATAGGGGCGGGCGCGGAAGCTTGCAAAGAACTGAAGGTGGGCGCAGAAAGAAAATCAATTTCGCATAAGAGGCTTCAAGGAGGCTTGTCCAATCCAAGAAAAAGCCGACGATCGTATTGGTAAGCAATTGCTTGTAGCGCATCAAACCCCCAAAAAAAAATTGTTTACATGAAATCGCTCATCAATTTCGTTTTATCGACTTCATTCCCAACAAGCAGGAAAACGACACAAACAAAATACACCTTAACCCTTCCCCCTACTCTAACGCTGCCAAATAAAACATAAGAAGTGGGACAGTGTACGCATTTACTGAGGAGGAAATAGAAAAGTTCAGCGGATTGTTCCGGCCACCAACAAAACACACATTGTCGAGGGAGATTGACTAATACTCACCAACTTCTCAATCTTGAGACCGTCCTTGAAGAAGACAAAGTAAGGAGTGATACCGTCCTCGCGGTAGTTGCTGTAATCATTCAATCACAATCCATGGTCAAGAACGAAAATTTTCGCGAGTGAGTTATCACAATGACCGTCCCAAATACTCACAGGAGCGCAATCATGCCGTCAGGGTTCATGGTCTCACCAACGTAGAATTCGTAGTCCTATAATGTCAATGAAGCGGTGTCCCATAAATTAGTCACTTGCACCACCCGTCGATTCATCCAGATCTTTCAAATCCCAAAAACACAAAAATGGCAAGGTGCATCCTGTAATGCCCATCCCGTAATATCGATCCCAAGTGAACGTTCCAACTATACGCCGCACTCCCCACACGCATGGCTCAAACAACAATCGATTCGCCAATATTCCATTGCTACACATATCCCTCCTCCTGTCAGAAGCAAACTCAGCACTCCCAATGAACTCGAGTCGATTTTCCCCCCGCGAGTCCCCCGTACCATCCCTTCAACTCCAATCCCACAATTCCACCAAACACCACTCCGCCAAAAGCCACGACCAAAGAAAACCCAGAAACCCACCTTGAAGTTCTCCAAAATCTTCTTAACAAAGCTCTGCACTCCCTTCTCAAACGCCGGCACTCTCTCGGGGTTATTCTCCTGCAAGTACTTCTTCAACGCCTTCATGTACCCCTTAATGTACGTCATGTACGACTTCTTGTCGAATTGGGTCGACTGGAGACGGAACGAGTAAACAACGTTGTTGACGGTTTGCGCGCCGTCTTCCACGCCTTCGTCGGCTTCCTCCGCGGAGGCGTTGGCACCAATGTCCACTTCGCCTTCCTTGATTGTGATCATCTGGTTGGAAGGGGTGTGAGTTTCAGGTGGGAGAAAAACGGCGGTAGGCGAGGTTGAGAATCGAGAACGGTACCTTGGCGTCAACCTCGTACGCAATGTCGTCAATTTCGGTAATCTTGAAAGCGTCCGAGATCATCTCGTCGCCTATCAACGGCATGAACAGAAAATTCGTTAGCCACCTCTCCCGATTCCTCCCATAATTCCACAGTCCCGTCCATGCGCCGTTCACAGGCACCCACCGGAAATAACGTCACGGTAAAGAAGCATCGTGATAAGAGGTACGGAGGTATGAGAGAGTGAGGGTGGGTGAAGGGTTGAGGGAAAGGTACGAAAGAGGAGGAAAGGGAGCTTTTTTGATTTTTGTTTTTGTTGGCAAAGGGCGCAACGTGGTTGGAGTGTGGATGCAGTGAGGTTTGTCCACGTGTACTTAGGGTATCCATTTATGACCGGTGAAGGATCCCAACAGATGAAGTATCCAGGAGACAATTTTGAGGTTTGACCGATGGTTTCCTTCTCTTTTCGGTTGGCATAGAAATGTAGACACTTACATCCATGTATCCATTATTTTGCTGGGGGCGTTCTGGCACACCTACCCAGGTGGTAGATTTTTCGGCATCCCATTATCTTGAGAAATATGTATCGCTCACCGATGACTAATCTTCCCGTTTGAACTGGTACTATATCCGACTTTTGCGCAACAAATCCTCTTGTACTGCGGACCGTGACGTCCGTGCACAAAAATGGTTGAATCACAACGTGCCATAATTTGCAGACCAACGCGCAGGAGCGTAACATTTCCTTCCCGGGCACGCATGGAAGGTGCAGAAGATACGTTTGCGGGGAAGGTAGTCGTTGATGTCAAGGGAGCGTGCAAGCTGGACCGCGCGACAATCATCTCTGACAGAACGCTTACCAGTGGCCAAAAAGACGATTTTCCACCAGTTGATATCATAAAGAATAACGCTATGTACCCCTTTCTTGGCGCCAAAACGTCATATAAAATCCTACTTTGAAAAACCCCCACCTCACACACTTCCTAAGCCATCAAAACTCCCATCCACCCGCCACCCTAATCTCTAAAGCCTGGCCTTAGCGGCCGACCCAGCAGCGGGCTTAACAGCCTGGCAAACCTGCATCATATCCTTCAAACTCTGCTCCAACGTGTTCTTGAAAGCTTGGGTGGAGGTTGCCCCACAAGATTTTTTGGATTCGATACCGACTTTGGGGGCCGATCATGTAGTTCATGCCGTATCCTTCGGGTTCCTGTAGGGATCAGATAAAGGAGGTGTACGTCGAGCTACAATGCGGGTTGGTGCAACAGGGCAAAAGAAGCCGTTCAAAACAGAATGAACCGAACAAAAGGTAGGGGACCGTACCACAGCTCCAAAACCAGTACCCAGAAGGCGCAGTCCAGGGAACAACCCGCTAGTAGACAACTGCCATCGCGAAGAGTTTGCGTATGCCAGGTCGGTGAAATCTCGGCAGACTCTCCTTCCTTCATGCACACGCGGAGACCCACGAGGTGACGGTCACAACCGCGACCGTTGCTGGCGGCCGTGAGGTATTTGACGTGGCTAGAGCATACTTTTCGGAGAGCTTGGTGTTTCTCGGTCGCCTGTTCAATGAAACGAGCAGTGTCAGCGACAAGGAAGAAGGGATAGGAAGGCGCACCACACGAAAAGAACGCACGGTCATCTAGGGATTCTGGAGAGCAAAACGAATCCTTTTCAGTCCACTAACAGGGATCGGCATGTTTCGGTACGTACGTGCACAAATTGGCGAGTGCTGGCGGTTTCATGTACAGGGGAGATGAAGTTGTGGAGGCGGTAGAAAGTCTTTCCGTCCATTCCCCATCAAAAAGGTCCCTGTACCCCCCACAAGCGCAACTTTCTTCCCATAAATAGCACTCCCTTTGGAAATCGCCCTATTCGCAAGCTCCTGCACATCCTTCCAACTCGCCCCCTCATTCAATCCATCCATTTTCACAACCCACCCCACTTATATCACCCTTGCGACGGACGCCATTCAAATCCGCATCCTGCCCATTCCCAAATTCTCCTTGAATGACGTAGTCCTCCACATCGAATCCATCAAACAACTTGACGATGCGGCAAGTATCGTTTTCCCTTTCCACAAAGACTGTGGCGGACTGGCTGGCGTTGAAGGGACGCAGGCAGCCGCGTTGGACGTCAACATAGACCACGAGACGGTCACAGGCGCGTGAAACGAAAGTTTCAACGTCGCCCGAGGTAAGGCTTGGGGGAAGATTGCGGAGGGTTGAACAAGGAAGGGTGGAGAAGGCGGAAGTGAGGGGGACCGGTGGAGCAGAAAGAAGGTTCGGCGTCGGGTAGCGGTGGGGCGGTGGGGTTGGATGCACCTGGAGCAGGATGGATGAATGCCAAAGGTGGAGGAAAAGGAAGTGTGGGAATGAGATGAGCGTTAGGGAAGGGGGACGATGATGGTTAGAAAGCGAGTCTGTGCGGATACCATGAACCTGTCCGACCGCGCGGACACAGAGTAGGTTTCAAAAAGGAGGCGTGGGAATCCAGAAAGTCTAACTTTCCCACGGCATTTCGACATCAGCAATGCCTGACCAAAACTCCAACGCACCCAACGTTTCGCAGCAGCCATCCTCTTACCTCGACGGCAAAACCCGGCTGCATGCTGATACAATCCTGATATACTATGCTTGCTATTTCCAGTTTGCCTGGAAGCACGTCGCGATCGCTCTACCGGAAATGTCTCCCGCACAGTGCCAAGCGAGATTTGAGCTGTTTGTCGCAGAGGGAGACATTCCGACGCCCAGTCACATCCCGAATGTCGATAAATTAACGTGTCCGGTGGCAACATGTGGAAAAGTGTTCAAATACGACTCCCACGTCTCCCGGCACGTCCGCACCCACAGTCATGCCATCACAAACGTGTGCGAGCGTTGTGGCGCCTTCAACAGGTGAGTACAATAAACAAAGATCATTTGCGGTGTCACAGCTCCCATGAGTGTGCCAGTTCTGCCAGTTCTATCCAGTTTGGGTCAGTGACATGTCTCCCTCAAATGAAACAGACGCCCTGGAAATCTAAACCATCACGAGTGCACGCCGCCCCAAGATTCATTGTAATTTTCCTTATAATTTGATAATAAAAAGGAACTGTTTGGCTTTCCGAGAATTCGTTTTTTGTTGCTGCACCAAAAAGCTTCTCCCAAGAACCCTCACGAGTCGGATTTGGTCCGGTACTTTGTTGTCTACACCGTTATGATGCAAAAATGATGTCCTCACAATAACGATAATAGGAGGTTAGCGGAGTGGTCAGCGCGCTCCGATTCATGGGGAGCACACGGAAAGGCTGGGGTTCTGCAGTCCGCGTGAGCGGCGAACTGTGGTCGAAGTAGGTGGTTCGAATCCACCAACCTTCAATTTTTTTTTTTTGACAAAAATCAACCTTTCTTTTTCCTATTACCGTCTCACCTTTTCCTTCTGGATTGTTCTCGCTGCCATTCAGTTGAGACCCTCCCTCGTTCTCCCTAATGGCCTACGGGCTGGCAAAATGGCATTGGCTTTTGGATACCCATCGCTTCATTGACAATGAGTGCTACCCCTTCTTAGCAGATGAAACTCGTATGCAAACATGGAATCAAACGGTGGTAACAGAGATGCGTCACCCGTTGCCTGCGTGCTCAGATTTGACGGCGAAAGAGTGCGCGTGACGCGGACGTTCCGGTGCATTTTCACATCATTTTGCCAGCTGATAGTGAAACTGTTTCGGCTATTTTTTTCGAGAACGAACCTTAGGCCTCCAATACTGCCTTTGATGCTTGAACGACTGTGCCCGTCTTAAAGAAAAAAGTCGCCCAATGCAGTGCTGCCGGGCGCGCATGTTGGTTTAGCGCAGGTGATTTGATTTTGGCAGCGCCGTGGGTGACTCGAACCGGAGGTTGCTCAAATGCTCTTGGAACGGTTACGTTGGCATTCTCTTTGGACGCTTTTTTTTCAGCATTCCTTGCCATGCTACAAACTGAGGCAAGGGGCAAAAGATTACCATTTCCAAGTGCGGTGCCCGTATTCTAGTTAATGGGTGGAGGCCGCATCCGTGGAAAACAACCGGAAACGTTTCAACGGGTTCTGGTACGCTTACAGGGGGTTTACTCCAATGTATTTGCTCAACTACAGTGCGCATACTCTACGAAAGCGTTTCGAGATGTTTGACTCGTTGCAAGAACTCTCGATTGTGATGGCTGTCGAGCGATGTTCCGCGCATACCGATGGCAACATTTACTTTTTTTTACAGGGCCACCGCTGACTACAGAACCTAGAGGCAAAAGAGCACGCTCCTCTTAGAGACGCATGTGGACGTCAAACCTTTTGGACCCCCTCGCACGCCAAACCATGGACATTTGCCCGCACTTCAACATTGTGGTGTGGTCTAATGCGGAACAGTGTACACGCAACTAAGAGCAAACGAGGAAGCAACTGTGCCCGGACAGGACCTTTTGGCCTGCGAGAAATAACCCCCGAAAAAAGAAAAAACTGCCTACACTTCTCGCAACTGGATCACGCGCACTTGCGGGCGCAGCATCGCATCTCAAGATATATCCTGAGCTGGCCATTCAATCAATGAACCAAAGGAGTTTGTGGATACCGCACAGGGTTGGTACACAAGAAACCTCAATCCAAATAGCGAAAGAAAAAAAGAACGACCTAGTAGTGCATAAACCAGCCGAATTGGTCGCCCATTCTGACCCATTGATGACGGTGAGTCGATCAGCTCCCCGAAAAGGGGCAGGGCAAATGTGAACCACCATTGCGCGTCTGGATACCAAACATGCGCAATGCGCGAAGAGAGAACTTCACAGTAAGGTAGAGAACAATAAAAAACAACGTTCCCTGCATCAGAGGTCCCATGAGTGCCGTCCAGTCGTACGTGCAAGAGGACGCACAAGAAAAGAAAGGCTGAATTCCTTCCAGTCCCGCGCCAGACTGCAGGTAGGAACAAAGTTGGAAAGTCCTCGGGCGTTCATGTTTTGGAGCGTCTATATGACCAGGTACCGAAAGGACAGAGCAAAAAAAAGTTGACCAACCAAAGGTTCGAATGAACGTCAACCTTAAGCATTCCTGCGATTTAAGGAAGACTGTGCGTGAACCGTTGAGTGATACATGTGTTAACGGTTATGGAAACGTGGATATCAATGGATCAGGTGGTGCTTTGCAAATGATGACACCCGGTGTTGTTTGCCTGAGCAGCAAGGATACAAGTTGTCTTCATGGTACGACTCATCATACCCCGTTACCTGTGTTCGTGCATTATGTTGCCCTTTGTGTCGGCGTCAGGACCACAACATCCCCCAAATCCCAGAAAAAAAAGGTGGTTGCTGTGTCGTCATCGGCTATTACACAGCTCGCCTCGCACATACGCGGTTGTGTACTAAGCATTCCGTTGCATGCTTTAATCCTGATAAAGCGCGGCTCAATTTAAACATGTTTATTCCCCTTCAAAGGCCCCGAAATATGATGTGTAGTTTGAAATAATGACAGTATGGGAAACTGGAGGAAATGCCGCCGCGCGGGTTCGGTTCTGGGTGTGGTCCTGCGAGGACCTTGATTGAGGAATACGAGTTCGCAGAGAAAAAAGGCAAAAATGCAATCCAAGTTCAGGCAATTTGTGTGTTTGGTTTCCGAACCGCTTGGGCCACTGGAAGCATCGTCTATGGGACGCACTTTCGGCTTTTTTGGACACCAAGTGAAAGGTAAAGCAAATAACCTGACAACTTGCCTCCAAACCAAATGACTGGTCCGCAACGGAAAAAAAATGGCTTCAAACCGGCAGAATGAGCCTGATGGGAAGAACCACCAGTCGACTCAGCTTTGAGAGTAGGTAGCAACAAGCTACCCAGGTGCGTGGAGCGGATTTACTAATGGGGATAGGTCTCCTTGAGGAAGATGTGAGTGGAAACCGGAATACGGCGCGAAAAAATATATGCGCGAGAAGTGGAATTCAGTAGTGGGGATATTCTCAGGACCCCGTCTAAGTGCCGGTTCGGTTCAGTTCACAAACTACCCAGAGTCCATGTCCAAGAGGCTCCAATAATCTTGACCTCCACGGGCATAAACGGCAGACGTTTGGGAGGGTAACGTCTGAACAATCTCTAATACGCAGAAACCGCATTGGGCAACGCAAAAGGATCATGAATTTTAATGATTAATGATGGCTGCGCAAGCCGGGAGGGTGCAGACCGACGGCCCAAACCCAGAACTCTTGGCACAACCGAACCGCCCTTGCTTTACGTGCCATAATGAGTTTCTCGGGAATGTGGACACCGCTCCAAGCGCATATTACATGATCGATAGGTGTCCTGCATACCCTGTTGTGGGTCGTGAGTGTGGGGGTGTTTGTGATGAGGAGGGGGAAGTATGCGGTGAGAGTACCGGGGTCGGGTTGACGGTTTTGGGGAGTGGGGCTGCGGTGTGTCAGAATGGGATTGATTTCTATGGTGAGTTTTTGTGG
>JADGKA010000899.1:0-12994 GCA_027604605.1 Borealophlyctis nickersoniae
CACATGCAGGACGGTGGAGCTGGATCTTCATATGGTGGGGTTGTGTGATGGCGTTGAGCGCTGCTGTCTGGTAGGAACGGTTTGTCATATGTTCTATGATGTGTCTGCCTTATTTGTTCGGTTATCTTCCTATGACCCAAAAAGAGAGACCAAGAGACGATATGTATCTTCAAAAATATATACCCTTGAGCGTCATGGAATGGTGCGCTCTTTATGCAACCAGTAATTTTACGCCCAAAAAGTCCTGCTCGCAAAACGGTGATACCCCAGGGATGTGGCCAATTTGGACAGCCCTCCCTCCGCAAAGTAGTCCGAATCAAGTTCTTCCATATCAACGTCGTGTTAAAGACAAAGGCCTGTCTCTGATCCATAACATGATTCTGTAAAAACATTTATTTGCCATATAACTCTTTTTTTTTTGAGTTATCTGCGTGTGGACGGGGCCCCCGGTTCTCCTACGATGATACAACCGCAGAACAACCAAGCGCCAAAATTTCCCAAGCAATATACAAAAAGGATTCGTTCATTCAGTTTCCTATCCAGACGTTCCCGACCCGCCGACCCCACTTTCCTCCTCATACGCACAATAGTTACGGCTCCCCTCCGAATATGCGTATTTTCCCTGCAAGATAGCTTGCTTGAGGGCAGGTTTACCCTTGAGAAAATACGCCCCGGGGTCACTCGCATCCCAAATCTCCAAGGCGAGCTGCTTGGCAGAGCCGGTTGGTGCCACGTTGGTATAACGCCGGACTCGGTACCCCTCTTCCTCGTTCAACCCAATCTTCGCATCGTCCTCCTTGCGCCACCCTTCATAATGGATTCTCAGGTCCCACCCTTTCTCCACTGCAGCGTAGCACAGGACACGGGCAGAATACCATACCGGACCCCACTTGACTTCGACGCGGTCGCCGTACTTTAGGCTAAAGTGGAAGGAATTGCTGGGATCGCCCAAAACTGGACGCCCGTTCTTGTCGATCGCCTTCACTTCCAATGGGTCCAATGGAATTTCCAGTTGTTCTTCGGGGGCAACTTCCTCAACGGGTATTTTCGGCTTTTGGGCTTTGGTGGGTTTTTTGCGAACGGGCAAAATCTCCTCGTCCGAATCTTCGGAGACGTCCGCAGTAGTCAAGGGAGAATCGAAGGCTGAGGAGTCCTCATCATGATCGCGGGTATTCCGATGGCGAGGGCGACGAGACGCGGATGGAGGAGTGAACCCTTGGACGTCAATTTCCTCTTCGGTTTCCCCAAATCGGGTAGGGTGCCGTACCGCTCTAAGGGAGCTGGTGTATCCAATGGTGCTTTGCGGTGTGTGAGACTGAGCGGATGTGCGACGCGATGGCGTCTTTGCCGTCTTTGCCGCCGAAGCCGCTGAAGTTGAACTCTGCCTTCTTTTTGGAGTCTCTTTTGGAATCTCCGAATCGCTCAAGGGTCTCTCCTTTGGCGTTTTGGCTTTCGTCTTGGATGCTGTTCGGGATTTCGTAGGGGAAGCTTTTGGCGTCTTTGTCTTCTTAGAAGGTGAAGCTTTCGACGACGCTGCGATTTCCTGCGCCGGCTCTGGTGTGGGTGATGCGGTCAGTTGGGCAACAGTACCAGCGTTGACTGTGGGTCCAAGCCGCGGTAACACCGTCCCGCCCATAATTTCGGTCTCAGACACTTCCTCCTCTTCTTCTTCCCATTCCATCCCATCATCAGCAGCTGGTGACACCACCTGCGATTCCGTTGGCCCTGCTGTCTTCGCATCCGCCGCTTTTTCCATATCTCCCTCATCATCATCATTTCCCACTACGTCAATATCAGGTGACGCTTCCTCGAGTTGTTTCTGTTCTGATGGCTCCTGGATAGCCACATCGGTGGGGCGAATCTCACCCTCTGGAGCACCGCCCGTATTTTCGATTTGCTCCTGACTTTCTTCCCTTTCTTCCTCTCGGGCACCCGCCTCACTCCCGTTTTCCACCAAATCATCTGCCCACGGTAATGATGGTTCACGATCTTGCTCCCCACGTACAGGTTCAAGTGGCTTTGACGTCGGTGAACTTTCTTCGTCTTCCTCCGGTGATGAAGGGTAGTCAACCAAGCCCATCAAGCGCGTCTGGCCCAACTGAGGCGGGGAAGGTGTAGGACTATCGTGAACAACTTCAGCAACCGGTGTTGCTCTTTCGACCGGCGTCGGTTTTTGTAGCGTCGAGCTTTCGGAAAGGGTTTCAGGGGCTGGATTCTCGTTCACAGGCATATGCGACTCCAGCTGCCGTTCGGCCGTCGGAATGGCGGCGCGTCCTGGCTCTGGAGGAAGAGGTTTTTGAGAGGCTGTACAGTCTGCCAATACTGTTGGTTGTTCTGGTGTGAGAGAGGCTGCCGGTGGTTCGGTTTCGTCGATAGCCATGGGAGACGTTTCCCTTGATTCCTCAACGGTAGGAACGACCATGGGAGAGACTGAGCGGGGAGTTTGTGGCTTTTGAATAGGGTACGGGGCTGCGAACCCGTCACGGGCAGCGGGTCGCCGTGTGCGCGCATCCTCCTGCGCCAAGTGTTCTGCTGCAGACTCTGGGCTTGCATCCAGCGCTGCACCTAAATAACTCGGTCAATGCCATTATCTCAAGCAACAAAATCTGCACAATTGCTTACCGTCGACTCCCAACTCTTCCAAAGACGCCGGTACGCTCACAGATTTTGAGGGCAACGACCATTTCGACTTCCCCCAGTCCTCGACAGTTCGAACCCGAAATTGGTATTCCACCTGGAGCGGTGCGTCACCTTCGGGTCCCCTCCCACGCTTCTGTCCAACACTCGCCTCGAAATCCGGATCACGGGCAGCCCGCCCGTTGAAAGTTGGACCCCCGAGCATCCGATGCAGCTCTGACACCTGCAAAATCAACTCCCGCTCTGCGCCTTCCCAGACCGCCTGCCATGACGATTCAACATCTTGCTGGTTGGGTATATCGTTCGGACTCGCCATTCCGTTTGCCATCGGTTTGGGCGGGATATCGTCTCGAATCCACGCCGTTGCTGGCTCCGCGCTCCTCGCGTGGTCTGCAAAAGCGTCACCTCTTCTTCTTCTTTTGATGACACGCTCTTCCTGCGTGGGTTTGGTTGCAGCCGCAGAAATTCTGCAGGAACCCTCCACCTTGAAAGAGGCCGTTTCCCGTCGCGAGCGCTTCCATGTTATTCGGATGGACGGCACATCCAACAATTCCTTGTCTTCTTCAGGGGCAGCCATCGGAGATCGTTCCCCACCTGGGCGAACATCTCCTGGGGTCCATCTCAAATATGTTGCGCTCACATTTGAGGGTGCGGCCGGACGCTCTGTGAAAGTTGAAGTCAATTTTTCTCCGCTTCCATCGGAGGAATTAAAATGTTTCCACGTACGTTGAGGAAGCATCGCATAATCCGGCGAGCTGACGTTTTCATCTGCATCATCCCAAAAGGAACTATCCCCAGTATCGTCAACTGCCAGCACTCGTGCCAAATAGCTTTCCTCCGGATGCAGCTTTTCTCTTTGCCCTCCAGGCCACGTCAATTCCCCCACTTCCGCCTTCTGCTCCCTTCCTTCGTAAACAAGTGCCCAAGGTCCCGTCCTTTCGTGCGCCCGTCTGACAGTCAACCTATATCTTCGGTCTTCCACCCATCCGCATTCATCCTTCCACGTGATTTTAAACTTCGCCTCATCCTCCACCGCACTCTTCACGGACTCCACAAACACAGGCCCAGGAGGCATAGGAGCTCCAACTTGTAGTCGCCACATGTCTTTTGCGTGATTGAAAAGCACCGAATCCGTATGGGGCAAGCGTCCCCCATAGATATATATCATGTTACCAATCTGAAAATAAAGTTATATATAGTGAAAGAAGGGGTATTTCGCAAATACAACAGGCCGCACCATGGATGCCGAATGATTCGCGCGTGGCTCGGGTAATGATCCAGTTGGGATTGTCGACGCCGGCTCCCATACCATCTTCTCTGCAACACAAGAAGAGTAAGTCTACGGGGAACACCACCACCGGGAAGCTACAAAAGTTTTGCGGCCCATACCGATATCAAAAACCAGCACATCTGGGCTAGGGGTGTAGAGGAGACGGGCTTGACGCCGCAACTTTTCCAAGTCGCCCTCGTTCTCTAATTCCCCTTCCTTTGCCACCCACCCACCATACACGACCATTTTAGATCCCACGACATGAGCTGTATGGAGTGACCGTCCTTTCGGTGAGTCCTTTACAACAGGATGGACCCAGGTACTGGTATCTGCCAAAATATGCATTAGCGTTTCGTCCCCGTAATTCCTGTCAAAGTTGGCCATCCAACCGTTTCTTACCCAAGTCCAGCATCACAACGTCGTCTAGTCTCCCTCTTCCTTTGGAGGCAAGCGCAGAAACATTCATTCCTCCGTACACTACAACCTTCCGTCCTCGTCCATCTGGCCCCGCCCAAAATACAGCAGAGTGCGATTCCCGATGACTTGGTGGCTCGCCTTTAAATGTGGGCTCGCTCCATTCACCCGTTGCAAGGTTGTAGATAAAGCAATCCTGCAACGGGTCGTGCTTGTATATCAGACCGCCAAATAACAACAAACACGGCTCAGTCGTCTCCGTTGCAGGGATGTAGGTCAAGCTCGCTCCCAAACGGGGTCCTGGCCCCTCATTAGATGACACGACGTGTAATAACCGGTTGGGCACATCGTATCGAAGCAGCTGCAATCCGTGCATGAGTTGGGAATAGTTTCTGACTACATGAACGCAGAGCTAAGCTTACACAGCAATTTATCATTTGTCCAAGCTCCTCATCGTCACAAGCACCGCCAAAAAAGTAAATCTGGTCCCCGACCACCACAGATGCAGGATTCGCAACACAAAACATCCGTATCAGCTTGTCTTCATCGGCAGACCTCGCATCACCGTCCACCATCATCCTGAGCGGAATTTGCGTCCATTTCGTCGTTTCTGTCCGTGAGATTAAGGGTATGTTGGCCCCGGGAAGCACTTTGACGCGTCGCAAACGCACCGCAAGGTGCCTGAACCAGAGTTCACAAGAAGGAGCTGAAACCACTTACCAAGGTTGAACGACCAGACGTCTTTCAGAATAGCATTGTGTGCCCCCCACAACAGGATCATTTCCAGAACCTCTTCTGATCCCGCGTCATTTTCGGACTCTGCGCGCCGGCGGTACCGCACAATATGAGCTTTGTGCGCGACTCGTGGACCAGGCCAGGGGTCGTTTCCTTCCCGGCTGATTGGCGTCCATTTCGCTTGAAGGCCGGTCATGTCGGAACCTTTTCACGTTGGCGTGTTGTAAGTGGAAACGCGAGGGAGCGAGCCCAGGCGTGAGTCAGTTGACTTTTGTGATTTGCGAGACCCTTATAGGTAAGTCAGGATGTTTTGTTGTGTGGTTCGGGATCCTACAGGAGGGACAAAACAGTGTGCAATCTTCGATACTGGCAGGACCAGCGAAGCGAGGGTTCAAGGTGCACTGGGCCGAGAGTTCGGACGGCGTGCTTGAGCTGTTGCCATGGGCAACGGGCTAACCGAAACGGAGCCCTCAAGCAGCAGCGACATTCCACCAATGTCCGACCCAACAAGCTCAACATCCCGGCCAGGACCCCAAATATGCGACCACAAAGGTCTACAAGAATGTTTACAAAAAAATAATGGTATTTTTTGCGACCATACGCGTTTCTTCTCTCCGTTACTGATGGATATTTAATTCATTTTTTTGAAATACAACTCGACGCTAAATACAATTAAAGGTGACCGGTCCAAGTGCCTGAAGGAGTGGGAAGAGTTCAAACGGTCATGTTCAGATAAAAAGGGTGGGGGTTTGGGTCCGGTGGGGCGGGGAGAGACCAAAGAGCGACGGTAGGGCAAAGGGACTTTTGCGGCCTCAAAGCGAATGAGAACTTTGAACGTCCAACGCGTCCCGTCCCATTCCGTTGCTGCGCTCGCATGAGAAAGTGTAGTAATGCGATGAAAGCCCGAACTTACTACAAGGACGGCACCTTATTTGTCCCCTTTGTCCGTCAGCAGGGCAGCCGGGTGACGGAACGTCTCCCCTCGTTTTGTGCGTGTCAGCTGAGCATTTCGCATTGGTCCAAATTCAAGGCGGAACGCGTTTCGTGGCTGGTTTCGGCACACCTACAAATACGCGAGCTTTCATCCCCCCCGCTCTCGCGTTTTTCCTTCCCCCTTTCTTCCTTTATGTAAATGTAAATGCTGTTGCGCCGATAAGGAAGCTCAATCGATTGTCGATCTTCTGGAGGCCTTTGGCCGACTTGTAGTTCCTCTCAACCTCTCCAACTGGCCAGTCCCTATTGTCAAAACCACTTATATTCGAAGTCGTCCCATCCGTTGTCCTCCCAACCTCATACCCAGCTACCCATGCCAACCCCGTTGATCATCACATCCGCAACAGTAGCGGCTGGTGCCGCTGGAGCAGCCATATACGGTATCACTCAAAGGAGGCAATCCATGTCATCCTCCCCTGCATCATCTGTACCATCCACACCCACGTCTCCAGTCCTGTCCCCGATGGCAGAAAGTCCATTGAGTGACGGCGGTTACTTTCAGTCAAGGCGAAGCAGTGTGGCCAGGTGAGTGTCGGACCCTGTCAATTGGAATGCCTGGTGTAGGATAATTTAACAATGACCTCATTACAATGTGCAGCCTGAGGGAGCAAATGCCCCAAAGACGCGATAGTACGGGCAGGTGAGGGCTGGCGCAATGAGATTCAGATGAATGAAAAGGAGTTTCGCTGACAGCATGCATTGTGACAGTGTATTTGAAGCAAGGTCACCCACTCGCGACTCTGTTTCCTTTTCGTACTTTTGCGACATGCCTTCGTTTGGTGTCGGTAAGCGTCTCGCCTTGCCTGTTCCGTGGCCAATCATAGCCAATCATAGCCTGCTCAACTTATTGACATCTTGTTTCAAACCAGCTCTAGTATCTCACTCCGACCCGCGCCCTATCCCAGGAGCACCGACGCCACGCTCCCGTTGGGTCCGCAACGCGACGGCTCCGGCCCTCATGACGACCACACCTGTATCTACATCGCCTCCTGAAGGTGCAAGCTTTGACCAGCACCAACTCCTCGGTACTCATCCCTGGTGATTGATGCTGCCCTAGCGTTTTTTGTTACCCCATGTAGTATATAGCGTTAGAGTTTGTTCTCTGTAAATATCACTGTTGTTCACTTGGTGACATGCGAGGCGGAATATTGAGTGTAAGAAAGAAATCAGCCGCAACCGCAGTCTCCAGCAACAACATTCTCTTCTATCACTTTGCCAGTTGCTGGATAATAGCAGGGGCGACCGAAGGAAGGAAGGAGCAGAAGGAGTGCGCAAGGAGCTCGAGGGCGAGCGATCCCCGTGTTGACTCAGCCACACCAAGCCCGATCTGCGCCACAGTCCGCTGTTCGAGATGTCATGATGAGTGGCGCTGGAAGTCCAGGGACAAGAGAATTCCCAGACAGCATCTCCCCAACTTCCCGCCAAACGAACATTCATCCCCGCAACACTCTGGCGCTCCCGCAATAGCATCTGGCCGCAACAGTCATTGCCAATATATATACTCGCGTATTGAACTTTGGTGGAAACTTTCGCTGCAACAAAACACAACTCCCAGCCTTCTCCCGCCACTTCCCGTCCCATCCATGGCAGACGCGTCCCAACCCCATTCCGTTGCTGAACCGGCCCAAAAGCCAAAGTCCCGGCCGCCGAGCGGACCCAAGAAAAAGGCACCGATTCCCACCATCGACTTTACTGTACATGTAATGGAGGATGGGACGAAGGTTTCGACTCAGGAGAGAGTTATCAAAGGTGGGTATTGTGGATCTCTTCCAAAAGGGTATGACGATGAATAGGGAGCGCTTGCGGTTCAGAATAGGCGCTCGCCTGTTGAGCGTCCAGGTTGTATCGGTCAGACTTTGAGACTGCAGGCAGCGTTCGCTATCGTTCGCCAAGCCGCCTCTGGGATTGTGCGGACTTGAGCTCACCCGCTGCCGCCCGCCACCTTCACTTTGATATGATTAGATGTGCCCGCTCCCGCAGTGAATAAACCCACGCCCGAACAGTTCTTTTCGAAGAAGGATCCCACAAAACCGGACGTCGAGTTTCTGAAGAATCATTTTAGCAAAGAAGGTCGTTTGACGGAGGAACAGGCACTTCTCATTATTAGCAAGGGCACAGAGTTGTTGAAGAAGGAGCCAAATTTGCTGGAGATAGATGCTCCAATAACAGGTGGCTTGCTTGCAATTCACTTCACCTCTTCGTCCGCATACGTGCTAATTCCAGTCTTTTTTGTGGCAGTTTGTGGAGATATTCACGGTCAATATTTTGACCTTATGAAATTGTTTGAGGTGGGGGGGAACCCAGCGGAAACCCGTTATCTTTTCCTCGGGGACTATGTGGATCGTGGTTATTTCTCCATTGAGGTCAGACTTCATTCTTGCGTATGTCGAGGCGTAGCCGTCGTGCTGACATGGTCAGGTCTCAGTGTGTACTCTATCTTTGGTCATTGAAAATCTGGTATCCCGATACCATTTTCCTTCTGCGGGGAAACCACGAATGTCGTCACTTGACGGATTACTTCACATTCAAGCTGGAATGTAAGTCGAGAAGGATGTGCACTGCATGAGGCGGTGCATTTGATTGGGGTACAAAAATGTTCAAACTAGGAATTTTGACTGGAAAGGTAAACACAAGTACTCGGAGAAGGTGTACGAGGCATGCCTTGAGTCATTCTGTGCGCTACCGCTGGCAGCCATAATGAACCGGCAATTTTTGTGCATTCACGGTGGACTATCGCCTGAATTGAACACGCTCGACGATTTGCGGAACGTAAGCTTCTGTTGGGCGTCTGATTCGAAACCCTTGGGATATGAAGGCCACGAACATTGACATTTGTGCACTGAAGATAAACCGTTTCCGCGAGCCTCCCACCCACGGACTCATGTGTGACCTCCTCTGGGCGGACCCACTCGAGGACTTCGGACAGGAACGGACGAACGAATTTTTCGTTCACAACGGTGTACGAGGTTGTTCATATTTCTTCAGGTGAAGCTCGGCCGCTGGCAAATTCCGTCCACACCCATGCTCTCTGTCCGTTGTTTGCTAAATGACCATCGCTGCACAGTTATCACGCCGCATGCGCCTTCTTGGAAAGGAACAACCTGCTCTCCATCATTCGGGCGCACGAAGCGCAAGATGCTGGGTAGGTCTGGGCACTGCATGTTGGTGGGCGCTATGGAAAGTTAACGGCGGGTCGATTCTAGATATCGAATGTATCGGAAGACACGCACAACAGGTTTTCCATCCGTCATTACCATCTTCTCCGCGCCGAATTACCTCGACGTGTACAACAACAAGGGTGAGATTTTCTATTTGCTTTTACTTCGGTGGAGCGTCACTAACGCGAATTTGATGTGTGAACCAAATATAGCTGCGGTATTAAAATACGAAAACAACGTCATGAATATCCGTCAATTCAATTTCACAGCGCATCCGTATTGGCTTCCCAACTTCATGGACGTCTTTTCGTGGTCGTTACCCTTTGTTGGAGAGAAAAGTGGGTACACGGCACTGCTGGATCATGCGGGAATTTACGGGGAAACTAACTGTATGCCGGGAACAGTAACGGATATGCTGGTTGCACTCCTAAATATCTGCAGCGAGGACGAATTGAAGGAGGAAGGGGTTGGGGTTCCAACGCAACCAGATGGTAAGTAGAGACATGTGGTCATGTCCGTTTTGTTGCGGTACATTTCAATTAAACGTTACGTGTCTCCCAGCGGAACAGGAGGCTAGACGGCAGGTGATCAAGAATAAGATTATGGCCGTCGGTCGAATGTCGCGCGTGTTCAACGTGCTAAGGTAAGGATTACTGCAATTTGATTGGGGTGAAACATCTGTTGTTGATATACGGTGTCCATTATTTTTTCAGGCAAGAGAGCGAGAGTATCATGGAGCTGAAGAACTTAATGGGCACCGCTACATTGCCGGTTGGGAGTCTGCAATTGGGCGCAGAGGGAATCAAGAAAGGTATGGGAATTACTGCTTCAGTTTCAGGACTTTTGACGAGCAAGCTTTAACCTCTTCACTTCCATTCGACTCCCAAAGCCATTTTGAGTTTCGATGCGGCCAAAGCTGCCGATCTTCAAAACGAGCGGCTACCACCTTTGAAGGATGGACGTAAAGCGCCTGCTCCCGCTGCACCCGTGTTTGGCACCCCTATTCCAGTGGTACCTGGGACTCCGACCCGAACAGGTACCCCCACCATTGCGACCAGCCCAAGTAGTATGCATTGACGGGTGCTCGGGGCGGAAGGGGGAGGATCTGTTCAACTCAACTGAAGTGGGTTTGGGACGGAGGATATCGTTTGCCGGTTGATTTCAATGAAGGAAAATTATGCCAAGTGATGGGAGAGGTTGATAGTTTCACTAATTTGGAGTCCATTTGATTTTGAAAACCTGCGCAGAATTGTGAACCTGTCCTAGCCGTGCACCCATCTGCTCCTTTTCCTCACTTGCCCCATTCTCCCGCGCTCCCTGATAAAACTAATCCCCCAATGATCTGCAGCCTGCTTTGATCCTCACTATTCTTCATGCGTCAAGGGTCTCAATCCGCCTGAAATGCCCGCTGTAAGATACACCCCTTGAGTCAAAGTTGATGTTGGTCAGCCCAGCACTTGCCTGTCAAGGGGAGCTTCTCAAACCCCACAGTCTTTGATTTTCGAGCCACAGGACTTCTTCTCCATTATGACGAATTTCGTAGTTGTCCGTCCAGCAAAGGCAGAAACTGTTCCCCTTTGCAAAAGGACGAACCACCTCGTGGACAGTCAAGTCCTTCACGACAAAGTTGGGTGGAATGGGTACCTCCGCCGCAGTATCGTCCACAAAATAGAGTCGGGCAACCCCATGGTTCGACCGCTCTAGGCGGAGTAGAAGGTTGGGTCCCAAGCGGGTTTCACGAATGTTGGCACGGTCGAAAGAAAAGGTCCCCTTGAATGCCTTCTCGGTCTCAACAGATGACATTTCGACGGCCGCGGTAGTTATCTCTGCAGGGGAGAGCATTGTGCGGGAGGTTTGAATTCGACTTGTGAGATGTTTATTCAGATACCGGAAGTTACTTACCCACTTTGTTTTGACCGAGAACGACTCGGCGACCTTGTGTCACCAAGGAAGACGCGTCTCTCTGTCCGAAATGTCCGGACAAGTGCAGCAGCCTATCATCTTGGCACACATTCCCTCCTCACCCACCCCAAATATCATAATGGCCACCCAAGTAAACTTCTCAACCTTCTCCCAACAGCTTACTTCCTCCTGCCAGAAAGTCCTCTCGGCTTCCGACCCTCGGTCGCGCAGCAGGAGGGGGACACCTAGACGTGCTCGTCTGTTGTTGGAGGAGGGTGCCGATGTGCATGCCCATGAAGGCGATGCGCTCTATCAGGCAGCGGGAGGGGGACAGCTGGATGTGGTCCGTCTATTGTTGGAGAAAGGTGCAAGTGTGCATGCCCGAGGCGACGAAGCTTTGCGTTCGGCGGCAGAAAAGGGACAGGTGGTATGTGGTCTGTTTGTTGTTGGAGAAAGGTGCGGATGTGTATGCGTGGGGAGACGAAGGTTTGTGTTTGGCGGCAGGAAACGGACATCTGGAGGTGATCCGTGTGTTGTTGGAGAACGGGGCGGATGTGCGTGCCGGAGATGACCAAGCCTTGCGTTGGGCGGCAAGAAACGGAAGCCTGGAGGTCGCCGGTATGTTGTTGGAGGCCGATGTGCATGCCCAGGAGACGAAACTTTGGATTAGGCGGCTGGACACCTGGAAGTGTGCAGGCGGAGATGCTTCCTCAGGAACTTGTCAGCCTACTGATGGCCTACGGCTCGTGTATGCCGCCGCCGCATTGAAAACACTGTCCCCTCGCGCAAAATAAATGTGATGAGCGCTACCTAAGGACCTATTAGCGACTGGATGATGGGAAGGGACGATATGAGCGTCCGCATCTCGGATTTTCGTTGCAGTGCGTGATTGGATCGTGCGAAAACCTATCCACCATTGAAAAAGCCTGAAAAAGCCGACCAAAATCTCATCTAAGCGCCATTCCAGCTACGACTATGACTACCACATGCAATCCAAAAGAATAACGGCAAAGCTTATCTGCATCTTTGGTTCTTAGTCCTATTTATAGTTGTCTCTGCGCGTGAATTCGACTTCAATCAGATGGCGTAAGCAGTGATTGGAATGCAGCAAAGCCACCACTGTGCACCAAGTCCGGAGTTGTTCATGGAGACTGGATGAGTTAGTACAACACAAAGCACTGCTTTGTGTTGGACTAACTCAGCTCGGGTTTTATTAAGCACAAATCCACGGATATCCAGTCATATTGAACACAAAGTGGCGCCCGGGTGCCATGGAAACCGCTCAGAAAGACTGTAGAGACTGTGTCAAAGACCACTAGAGACTCCGAGAGACCAGGTCAAAGACCGATAGAGACTCCGAGAGACTGGGTCAAAGACCGATAGAGACTCCGAGAGACCGGGTCAAAGACCGATAGAGACTGTTAGAGACCGATAGAGACCGATAGAAAATGTTATGCCCACTACATCTATATCGGATATCACCCAAAAAATCCCGGCTTACAAATTCGAAAATTTCAAATTCGACAATTTGAAACTTAGGATTTTTCAAACTTACTAAGATCCAACGATGTATAGTTTATGTATAGATGCCGGCAACCTTTAGTCATGGTTCACCGGCGACAGAAATGATGTCCCTCCGACGATAAATGGTGCATTTTGACAAAACGGAACATCTTCTATCGATAGTAAAACGGCTACAGACTGTGTCATAAGGCATTCTTAGCTAAATATCGAACTTTCCGCTATTTCGACAAAAAACGATTCATGGAGGGCGGTATAGGGAATGTACAGATGATACACAACTGTACACTTTCACCATGGAGTGCCCATGGGGAGAAAATGTACAGGTGTACAGGGGTACAGGTGGATTTCATGTTCTCTATAT
>JADGKA010000900.1:0-12982 GCA_027604605.1 Borealophlyctis nickersoniae
ACGCCGTTGGGGGGTGTGGCGGGGACGCCGTTGGCGGCGGGGCCGGTGGTCGGGGTGGGACTTTGGGTCGTCGTCGTTTTTGTGGTGGTGGTGGTGGTCGTCGTTTTTGTCGTTGTGGTGGTGGTGGTGGTTGTGGTCGTGGTTGTGGGTTTGGGGGTAGTTGTTGTTGTGGTCGTGGGTTTTGGTGTAGTTGTTGTTGTTGTGGTCGTGGGTTTCGGTGTAGTTGTGGTTGTGGTTGCGGTTGTAGTCGTTGTCTTTATCGTTGTCGCCGTCGTACTGGTAGATGCACCGCTCGACGTGGTGGTTGTAGCCGTCGGTGGCAACGTGGTCGTCGTCGTCGTCGATGAATTTCCAGCTGCGAGATCAGATCCACCGGATTTTCTTTGTCAATCAGCATTCCACGGAGACTGCAGACGCCATCACTCTTCCCCTACCTCCACCCGTAAGCGTCACATTAATCAGCCCAGCATTCTGCCCTTCGTCGCTAAAGATCGCAAGATAAAACGGTCCAGGTACAACCGCATTCGGCAACGTCTTTTGCAACGAATCTAAACCAGGCACCGAGAACCGTATACGCCCATCCAGACAGTCGGCGCGGCCAAGGTTCAACCATCGCGTCCAGGTCGGGTCGTTGGTGATGGAGAGGGAGATGGTGGCGTTGTAGGGGTTGGGAACGCTGCCGCGGAGCCAGTAGATTCTCTGGGGGGTCTGTGGGCGCGGGAAAACGTCCGGTAAGATGGATGCGTTAGACTCGCGTCCGCACTGATCGTTGCTTTCCAATTGCTACGGCAACAAAAATAGCGTCAAGAACCTACCCCAGTAGCGATCGTGTCGTTCACGAGATCCAACAGCAACGTCGATCCAGGCACCGCATCCCCCGGTCCCGCACGAACACTGACGAACTTTGTGATCTGTTGCCCTTGCGCGGTCGAAAGGCGGAGCGCCAACATCCCCGGCACGGTCAACCCGGCAAACATCGCTTGTAACGAGTCTAAGGATGGGACGGTCCAATTGTAAGTACCTGTGAGCTGGTTGTCGGCGATGAGGACCCAGGAGGACGGGCTGTTGGCGTAGGTGAGTTCGATTTTCACAGGGTCGGCGGGTGATTGGAGGGAGGTGACGTTCCAGGTGATTGGGGTTTGTGACTGGTGAAAAGGAAGGGATGGGTTTGGATTAGATGTCGCGGCCTAATTTGAATGAGACCGTGCGAGACGAAGAGTTTCACCTTCGTTTCAATTGCCATGTTCGGACTCGTAACCTACATGGTAAACAAAGGTGGTTCAGAACGTGGTTGTTTCCCCCCAACAGCGACCCGTTTAATTACCAGTATGGGGTAGTAAACCTGCCCGTTACAGTTAACCGGCGACTGCGTGGCATTCTGCCCTGGAAAATCATACTTCAAAAAGCAAAATTCAGCACGTTCGTCCAAACGGAGAGACGGCAAATCCACTTTGCGTTTACTGCACCTGCGTTGCAACCGATGATAACCGCGTGAAACATTCGGAACACATCATCGTCGTCGCTAGCTGTCCGTCTACGGGTGCCAGCGCTTGCTCGGTGGCCACCATTGGAATGCAGAATTCGCCAGTCCGAATGCTAGATGAGGAGAGCGAGGAGAGCAGTAAAACCCAACAGAATGGTGGGTGAGATTGTCAAAGCAACTAAAAACGTCATGGCGCCCCACAACACACTTTTGTTTTCGTCCACTCCCGCCCAATATGTACCGTACCTGGTAGCACATGTATACTCATACGTCCCCAGAGCCTGATTCTGCGCCCCCGCCACGATTTGTGCCAAACTCGCGTCGGTACACCTGGCCTTGATATCATTCACGTACGCGGTGATGGCCGAGCGACATATTGGTGTGCACAGGGTGGCCAGTTGCTCTGAAGTCAAGTACTGGCGCCGCGCACCGAGAAGCAACGCGCCGTTGCAACCGGTGACATTGGCTGTTACCGCTGATTTGCACGATGCAGGCGTGCTGGATGGGAAGGATGCATTTGCGTCTAGGAATTGGAGAGGGAAGGATGGGAGCGGGCCTACATAGCCATGGGGCGTCAGCCGGGGAATATCCTGTGGACGACCATACCATACGAAGACGGGAGGCAACAATACAATACAAACCATCAATAGCTGCACAGGAAAGTACAAATGTCGCGATGAGGGCTAGTATTTTGGCCATTGCGTTGGCAGCGTCGTCTACAGTATGAGGTGAGAACGACGACAAAGTCAAACTGGTGGGACTTTGACGAGGACGACAGACAACGTCCTGGACTTTTTAGACTGGGAGATGATTATCACGAAGGGTTTCATTATTAGGTATTGGGAAATATTTGATGGATTCCGCGTCCCTATTCTACCTCCTAGCCCAAACAAAAAAAAATTCATCGTTCTGGCTGCAAGTCCACGTGTAGAATACTCCACGGGTCGTGCGTTTCGAAAGTTTGAAAGGGGGCGACGATGTGGGTCAGGCCCCCGGAGACAGCGTCCTGTCAGTTCTGTAGCTGGAAAATCCACGGAAGGAAACATAAAGACACTGAGAAGAAAAAGCCAGGCCAATTTTTCGATGGGTTCGTTTGGGATCTTGAAACCTAACCCTAACCCAAAAATCTTGAAACAAGATCGCCCGACGCGTCCTTTTCTCGCCTGCGCGAAGAAAATAAATTTATCGCGTGGACGGAATCGAACCCCCCTGAACTCCCTGAACTCCCTGAACTCCCTGCACGGGATGAAGGAGGCCCATCGCAAATGTCCCTCGCAAATGTCCCTTCAAATGCGGGCGGTTATCTCCGTCGGGCCGAAACTCGAAAGAAAAAAAGAGTTGGCAAATTTTTTTCGAGCGCTCCGCGACGCAAAGTATTCAAAAGGTAGTCTTGTTCTTCTGTAGGTCGCTGCTCGAATTTGAAGAAGGAAGTGTTCGACGTTCTTAAGAAGGAAGAGTGCAGACAAGCTCCTTTCATTCGGTCCTCATAGGTGTTGAGCGTCGTCTATCATGAGAAATCAGATCCTCATAGCAATTGTTTTGGGAATATTATTGCCGGGTGCATTCGCCCAGCAATGTTCGGCTCTCTCCCCATGTTCCGATGGCTCTTGCTGCAGGTGAATGTTGGGGGAACCACCGGACACTGGACGTGCGCGCTTTCGACCTCGCGAAAAAACACTGATACCGTCCTTTCCTGCAAAGTTCGTCGGGCTATTGCGGATACACCCCGGACCACTGTGGAGCTGGATGTCAAAGCAACTGTAACGCCAAACCACCGCAGACGGACTGTGGAGTCAACGGCAAGAGTCTTACATGCCCGAACGGTGCCTGCTGCAACAAATTTGGTTTCTGCGGGTACGGATCGGACTTTTGCGGTGCCGGATGCCAGGTACATTTGTCGCATCAGACTTTACCGCCAGCTACGCACGTATCTTAATTAATCCCAAACTTTTCAATATAGAGCAACTGCGATGCACAACCGCCACAAACAGACTGTGGAGTCAACGGCAAGAGCCTCACATGCCCGAACGGTGCTTGTTGCAACAAGTTTGGATACTGCGGTTACGGACCTGACTTTTGCGGGGATGGATGCCAGGTGAGAATGAGCGTCTCTGGTCTGCAAACATTCACTGGACCGCTTTCTCAACCGTATTGTCTTTGTGTAGAACAATTGCAATGCCAAACCGCCTGTTACGGAGTGCGGCGTGGATGCTGTTCCCTCGGGGAAAGCATGCCCGTTGAATGGTAAGCTCGATTTGCGTCTTTCATTGCGACTCCTTGGGTTTTTTCATTGATCATCAACCGTTCATTTCAGCTTGTTGCTCCAAGTTGTAAGTTCCCTGCGATGGAGTGTAACGAAACATACCAAGCCCCTGTGCGTTGGTGACTTATGTACCCCCTTCCCGTCCTTTCGAATTTCAGCGGTTTTTGCGGATTTACGGAGAACTTTTGTACCCCTGATTGCCAGAGCAACTGCTTCCTGAAACCCCCACCTGGACCGACGTGCAATGGTTAGTGATTTTTCATGCGTACTACCCTAACCTTGTCAACAGGAGTTTTAATCATCTAATTCCAATATGTTTGAAACGAGCAGCCGAGACCACTCTTCAGGTTGTCGTCGGATACTATGCCGGTTGGTCCACTTCCCAGCCATGCGCTGCACGCATCAGGTACGCATCCGTTGTCTAAGCGTTTCGCATCCTTGAAAACCCATTTCTCAAACTTGCCTGAACGCCAGCGACATCCCCGCGCTATCGTACACCCACCTTCTTCACGCCTTCGGCAGTATTGGCGTAGACGGGAGGATCGAACCCTCCACCCCAGGTTCCGACATTCCGCAATATGCGGAGATGAACAAACTCAAGCAGATCAATCCGGATTTGAAGACGGGTATCTCCGTCGGAGGGTGGGCGTTTAACGATCCCCCCACGGAAAGACGGTTTTCGGTCATGGTGGAGACTGCGCAGAATCGCAGCATTTTTATCAATTCTGCGTTGGCGTTTATGCGGCAGTACGGATTGAATGGAATCGACATTGATTGGGAATATCCGGTAACGATGTCCCATTTACGTCGCCTCTTTTTTTCTCTGCATTTGCTGACGAAACCCCGTTGCTTCTTTTGAACGCGTTACGCCGAACAGGGAGCGGACGACCGTGGCGGCGTCGAAGCAGACACGGCCAACTTTGGAATCTTCATGAAAGAACTCAAAGCGGCATGTGCTGCGGCACCCGAAAACTTCTTTGTTTCCGTGACAGCGCCAGCTTCGTTCTGGTATCTCCGCCATTTCGATGTGCCGGCCGTCGACTCGGCGGTCGATATCTGGAACGTTATGACATATGTGAGCGCCTTTTGTTTTCGTTGTTTATGTTTGCACTGCGCGAGGGGACTCAAAGTCTGCGATTTAGGATATTCATGGAACGTGGGACGCGAACATAAAGGACATCGGTGCCGTAGGTTGGTGATACACGCCGCGCTTGCTTTTCGACCATTCCACTTTCGTAATCTAAAACTCCCTTTCGCACCCACAAAACAAGTCAACGTCCACACCAATCTCACGGAAATTGATCAGGCAATGGACTTGTTTGCCCGTGCTGGTGCAACCATGTCAAAAATCGCGCTTGGACTTGGATTTTACGGTCGCTCGTTCATGTTGAAGGACCCTAGCTGTACCCACCCCGGCTGTCCGTTCTCTGGGCCGGGGTATCCGGAATCTTGCACCAACAATCCCGGCACTCTATCGTACCCAGAGTTGACGGTAAGTGGTTTTGTCGCCGTTTGTCGTCGTCGTCGTCATTTTGTCGCATCGTCAGCGTCGTCGTCGAATAGCGAAGACTGAACCATTTTTCTGAATTCCCAGGACCTATTAAAGTCTGGAGACACTACGCAAGTCTTCGACACCCAATCCGCCACGACGTACATGACGTATTCGACGCCCGGCGGCACAACCTGGGTCGGCTTCGACAATTACCAATCCCTAGCCTCAAAGGTCGCATGGGCGAAATCCCGATGCCTCGGCGGCGTGATGGTTTGGAGTGTTGACCAAGACACACGGGACCCGACGTCAAGTTTGATGAACTCTCTCACCAGCCTCCTCCCGCAAAACTTTAAACGGGCCACGCAGCTCGCCTTGCAAGCGGGTGCGGCGTTGTTGGGACAGCAGTGTCATTGGAGTGGAACGGCGCCATTTTGTAATGGAAACTGCGCGGGGGATGAGGTTGAGCAGACCAGGTCCGAAAGCGGGGACGGGCGCCCGTGTTGGACCGGGAAAAAGAAGTACTGCTGTCCAAAACCAAAGGACGCACAACCCACGGCTCCACAAGGGTAGGGTTTGCGTCCATACCACCTTCAGCTTCAGCCACGTCGCGTCCGTAGCATCTTAAGCTTCGACCACTTCACGTCCGTTCTCTGATGTTTACCTTTTCCTCGTTCGTTTTTTCGTCCCAATGCTATAGGTGTAAATGGTACGGCACAGCGCCATTCTGCAATGGTCTATGTCCTGCCGGGAAATCCGAGTATCAACGTGATTACACCGGAGATGGGAGCAAGTGCTGGACGGGCGCAAAGATTTATTGCTGTGACACGCCCAGCGCGATGGGTCATTGCACCTGGAGAGGGACTGGTACGTTTTTTGGGGCCAGAAACTTGCGCCGCCACACGACCTCTGGCGTGGTTTTGATTAACTGAACCTTTCTATACTTGATAGCCCCATTTTGTAACGGAAACTGCGGACAAGACGAAATTGAACAAACAACATCGTATACGGGAAACAACGGGAACATGTGTCTTTCCGGAACCAAGTCACTCTGTTGTCCTAAAACTGAGGGGGGATTCACGTAAGTGTTTTGTCTCCGTTCTTCTTATTAGTCCCCTTGCGCGAAACTCATAAGACCATCCGCAGTGGATGCACGTGGACTATGCCAAACTTCTTCGGCACCTGCCACAGTGATTGTCCGGCTAACAAAATTAGAGTGTCAATTGATTCAGGCGGTGGGTATTTTACGAAGAGAGCACTTAAATCTCGGGCATTTCTGTGTCTTGGCTTACCAAAAAAGGAATGTGTTGGTAATCCAGGTTGCGCGGGCGGCGAACGGGCCTATTGCTGCGACCCACCGGGCACTAACGACAACCAATGTGCCGCCGGCGATCTCTACAATCCCTTTGACGACCTGACGGACGGCGCTCTCGTCCGCCGCGCAGGGGATAAAGGCAAAGGGCCAGGGGCTTGGTCAATTCCCAACAACCTTTTTTCCCTGGCGCAAATTATCGCTTACATCATTCAACGGTTGAGCGATATCCAGGGTGGTCATTGGACGACGGAAGGGGATTTTATACTGGACCGTGCGTCGCATTCTTTAGCGGCGATTGGAGGCGCAGAGACGAGGAATGCGCCAAATTGGGCGCCTGCTGCTTTGATATACCGTTTTCGCGCTTTGATGGGTCAGCTTGCGGTTGCTGCACGTTCGGCGGGAAGTGGTGGAAACCCCGTAGAGGTGCGTTGTCTTAGTGCGTTGTCGGCTTTGTCCGGGTTTGTGAGTGGGGAGGGTCAAGCTCGGATTGTCGGGGGTATCCGACGGGGAGCGCGTCTTGGTCGGGTATCCGAATGTGGTGGTGCCCCAAGGACTCCTAAGGACTCCTAAGGACGCTTGTTCAAAGTGCATGCTTTTTTTCGTTTTGAATGCCGCCTAATGAGTCATTACTCACGCGCCGTCTACCACACAGTCTTGGGTGAATATGTTTATCAACCGACCTTTCGTAGACGGGGCCGACACAATCCGGCAGCGTATTCCGGAAGAACTCCGTACCGTTTTGATCAACAATCAAAAAGCTATTAACAATCCCAACATGGTGAACGATCAACAAGCTGTAAGTGGTCTGAAAAATGTCGAAAATAGTGGGCGAAACATCCCTGGGATTTAGGAAAAAATTGACAAAGAAAACCCCTTTTCGCCAAAACACCAGCTCCAAAACGACGCACTGATTGGGTGGGCCAACAATTTCGGATTCTCGCAGGGTGGTTCGCTGGGACCCTTCCATTTGGAAGCTGCCATCATCCTGGCGATGCAATCAGCAGGTTTTGACATTGGCCGCTACATGCAGAATGCAATGAATAGGTTGACACCCGCAATGCGGACGGTCATGGTTGTGCCAGATGACTACTCGCAGAAGTGGCAATTATTTCCGGATCGTAACGAGCGCAGAACCCCGGAGCAGAGGTGTCTGCCGCCGAATACGCATATTGTCAATGGCGGGGCGGATGAGGCGGGTAAGTGAATGGCGGGTTTTGCAAGGAAATCGATCGCAAATTCACGGTTGGCTTCAAGGGATCCAGATTTTGATTCAACCAACAATCAACTCGCCCGATGTAAGTCTGAAAATCGTATTGAACCTTCCCTTGATTTGGAGTGAAATATTCACTCGCACGATGCCTTCATTTAGTACCTGGTCATTGCAATCCACACCACCGATCCCGAATCCCAAGTCGAGTACAACACCTCCCCCGACGCCAACTCAAACCCGCACTATAGCAACTTCGCCAACGTGGGAAGTTCCTCCAAAATGCCTGCCTGGCGCATCCCAGGCGCCACCTCGTTCACGAGGGGAAGTAACATTCCCAGGGGACGACAACGCCGAATCGTCGCTCACGTACATGCGGCGCGCGTGTCCCGGGCCGAAGCGGACGGTGCAATCGCAGCTGGGCGGGCGCCAAGGTACTCGCAGTTTGGCGATTTCCACTTTTATGTATTGGCGGACGATGGTGGTGAGGACCAGCGCCCGGAGCAAGCGGATAATTGAAAGCTACAAAAGGATTTTGGGAAAATGATATAAAGATGATGTGGTTACACCATCCCTTAAAAGAATAGAACGAAGCGTTAGACATTACAGTCCACAATATTCTAGCCATCATTAGTACAAATATAGAAACTGGTCGTTGACTTTGCATCTCATTTGTTGTCAGTTATGCGTCCGGTCTGGTTTCAGTCAGTGGCCGCGTAAGGTTCGACGTCCCTGCGCGTAAGGTTCAACGGCAGTTATCCCCACCCCGAAACCGCTCGCACCATTGTCACTGGCCCACACATGCGCCCTTAAGTATTCTTGGATGATATGCCACGCAGTCTATGAAATCCACTGTATCTACTTGTGCAAGACCCCGCGCCTGCTAAGATACTCTCTCCGCACTCTTTTAAACTTGCGGTCTTTCGGTGCGTTTGGGTACCCCGTGTCTACATGACCCTTTGTGAAGTCTGGTTCTCTTGCCATCAATAATACGAATGGCGTGCGTTCTATTCGCGGACTACACTCCGTCTTTGCTGAACACTGGCGCTCATTTCTCTTGCCGGCCGTCATGGGATAACTAATGTATTGTCCTTTCAGGGGGTTTGCGTGCGTTTTATGTGCCCGGATGTCCTGAAAATCGACTGTTGGTTTGGATAGGATCGCCATGCCAAAGCAGTTATGACTATTGTCAAATCCTATTCCTCCTGCGAGGTCTCTCTAAACTTCGTTGAGCGTGACGTGCGGCGTGCCGGTTGGCGGTGGGACACTAGATAACTCCTCGCGCCAACGCTTGTTTAAAATGCAACAAACCGTCGGCAACGTATCAGCGCGCTCCAACCAGTACTCCGCGACTGCGCAACTCCGTGTGGATATCCAATTTTGAAAATATTCATGAAAGTTTCTTTTCTTACGGTGGAATCCATACCACGCAAGCGTGTCGAGCGCGTTTTCAAACAAAAGCCGTACATATACGCAGAATGGGCGTCGTCTCCGTCGCACTGGCGCACTGCGATACGATATGACCGTTAGCGGTGGGTTTGATGTTGCAAAGGTGTGTTGCAATCCCTCTCTACGAACGCCCTATGTTGAAGGTTTCTGTCAGTGTAAACTGCGCAACCTCAACTTGGTAAGCGCACAATGCCTCATGGTAAGGCACGAGGCACTGTGCGCGCACTGAAATAAAGTGTGCGGAAACAGAAATCAAAACGGCAAGAGGCCCCACGACGGACGGGGGAGCACGTTGAAAACCCGTGCAAAGAAACAGAACAAACCGACAAGGCAGACAGATACGATAACTGGTAAAACACGGCCTAATTTTGGTTGGGATTTGGTAGGTGGTGCGTCGCACCTTTCATGTACACGCGGGGCAGGGACGCAGCCATAGACTCCCGCGAATCCGCGTCTCCCTCCGTTCCTCTCAAAGCGGCCGCCTGTGCGATCATCACAGTTTCGACGAATACGACATTCAACGTTCGACATCCCCTTTTCCACGTCCATAGCCAGCTTTCTCGGTTCGCATTTGTGGGCAGCGACGCGGTATGGGACTATGCGCAGCGCAGCGAAGTCCGTGGCCCACCCTATCACAAGACCAACAAAAGGGGGACAAAAGCCTGGTCCGTCCGCAGCCGTCTGCAATGATCGTAATGAATGGCTCGAATCGACGGCTGTCGGTTGGGTTGGGATTACGCAGCGGACGGAACGGGACGAGGTAAGGTCGCATATCCAGCATCACTGGGACGATCGAATGCACCGAGTGCAAGGCGAGCAGTTGCGTCGCCACCGAGCCTTCCAGTCCGGTCCATGCCAGACAAGACACGGTTCAAGCAACGCCCCGCATCCGGGGCACCAAAATGACCACTAGAATCGTACTGAACTCGGTGTGCATATAATGTGCTCGGAAAATACAGTAGGATAGAATAGAGAAGAGATGGGAATGCATATTCAGCTGTCCATACGGCTCAACGCAATAGTAATAATAGGAAAATTGGAAAATGGGGTCAGGCAAAAAAAATGTAATTCGCTCACCCAGGGTTTCAATTGAAACATGGAAACCCCATGGTCAATCCAAGCCTTGCCGCCTGCTTTGATTCACACTGTAGCTATGCCACAACGTTCTGAATGCAAAACAAGTGCTAGAGTTGCCAAGATTGCAGCGTCACCGAAATAGAAAAAAACTCTGAAGGTGCTCCGGGACACTGCAATTGAAGGCGTAGATGCCGGCGCATTTGTAGCCGCGCGCTCGTAGTTTTTTCCTAGGAACAAAACCCTCAAATCATCGTGCGAGGATGTCAGCCCACCGGCAAACTGGAGGAAAGGAAAGTAAAGTAGCCTGCCGATTGTTCAATGTCGTCACGCGTGAGACCCGCGGTCTATTAGACGGACCACGCCGGTGGATGGTGGAATGTGCCATCCATTATACCTCCCTCGAAATGAGATGTCCAATGACATGAACTTTATGAAGGAACGCATGCCATGCATATATGGAATCACAGGGTTTCCAAACAATAGCCATCACCACCAACATACAGCCATTCGTTTTTGTCCGTCAGCGGACACAGCAGCAAAAAGACGTTTAACACTTGCGCGCACAACATTTGAATTTTAACGGTTATGAACATTTGAGTAAAAGTGACCTGGTGTTCTTTCTCACCGCTATTAATCAGAGGCTCATAAATGGCGTGCACATAAGTACCATAGCACGGGTGCATAAGTGGCGGTGGGAGGTTTGTACCCGGGCGTTTGAAAACAACAGCGGTAGGGTTCTCGCCGTACTAGTTTTTCGAGGTATACTCAATGCCGTGTATTTCCATAACATGGTACAACCCCGGAAAAAAAGGGACAGCCAGGATGGGAACGAATCCTCGAATCGGTCGGGAGGCCTTCGGGTTGAGTCAGCCTTTCACCCTCGACCTATCAAGCAAGTGGAATACCCGGAAACGTCTCCACGAAGGCAGCGCGGCGAGTGCTGCTTACACAGAACGACGAAACAACCTCATTTTTGTTGGACTCCTCTGCACACTGTAGAAAACTAAGAAACAAAAAAACTTTGAGTGAAACACACGGGAAGAATCGTGGTTGGCGGACGCTTTTTCCCCTAGCGTGATTTGTGGAGCGGATTCGACGCGCAGGTCCCAGGGAATACTGCTTCTTGTGTAGTTTGACACAGGTTTCCCTTCGCTGGGCACCCACCGTGTTGGACGATCCCTCGGTTGCACATCGGATGTCAGACGAGGATGGAATCGCCACGAAAAACAATGTCCTCAGATCCGTTTGCAACGACCCGCCTACCACCACATTTTGTTGTTTTGCGGGTTTGGTGAAGGCCCATCTGTGGAACGTATTTTTGTCGAAACCAGCACTTCTCGTTTCCTTCATTCAGTCAAGGAGATCGAGCTACCATTTCAACGTTCTTATGAACCTTGAACCCCGCCTTTTGTAACCACACCTGAAGCCTCCGTATAGAATCAAAACAACCCGCGACTGTGCCAGTCCCGGTGGGTATCCAACGTTCCGTCTACAGTAATGTTTTTTTTTTTCCCTTGCGGTCGAATTGATAGCACGCAACGTGCTGACGTGCCAAAGTGTTTTCGTAGAAAACCGGCACATATACAGCTCTATCCGGGGAGGTACCATATCTGTCCGAACAACCTGGCACAGTCATACAAAACCGGAAACGGGGGACTTTTAAAGACACACAACTGAAAGGCGAGGACATGCCCAGTCAAACGCAGTGATCCCAATGTTCGAGACCTTTGTCGTAATGTAATGGTAAAAGACGCGGTACTTTTTTTTTTGGTTTGACGGTTGCGTGTCCCACACTGGCGAAACAATGTAAAGAAACCAGCACATTCAGGCAACCACAACCAACAATAGAGGGGGTTTTGGGTAAGCGAATTTACATTACGGTGTCATCACCCGTGCGTGGGGACGAAGTTATGGGACCAACCTCCCCTCGTCCGTCCGTCATCAACATCACTGGGATTTTTTTGCGCACAAAGTTGCTTGCTAGCGTGTTTTAAGGACGCATTCTTACTGACACAAAACAATAAACTCAACGCAACCACACAAATGATGGGTGAGGAAGTGGATTCCAAGTATGTAGTAAGTTGTTACCTTTGCGGTGGAGTTTGATGGTGGGAGGTGTGTTGGGTATCCGAAACCTCTCTGTGAATCTCCGTTACGGCTTATGCAGAAACCTTTTTTTTGGTGTAAAGTGCGTAAGTTTTTTTCCATGGTGGGTGACGGGGGATGGATGGGGAGAGGAGTGAAGATACGTGGGGAGAAAACAAAAAAAAAAACAAGAACCCAATTTGGAGAGATGGGAAGGGGGGTGCGTCTGACGTTCCCATTATCCCTCTATAGACGCGGTCAGGATACTCTGCTTCCGCATCTGGGTTTCCTTATAAACCGCCGCCATTACGAACGATCATCACAGTTTCGTTCGGTGCGTTGGGATTATAAAAGTCACACCGGCAAAAATGAATTCGGTTAGCAGGGGACTCAAAATCGCATCATGGAAACCGTAAGGGAGGATGCGATGCAAGGTCTGTGGCACACCCTATCCCACAAGACACAACAATGGAAGAACCAAAGGCCTTGATTCTTCTATTTCACAGTCCAAAAAACCGTCCAGAACTTTCTACAAAACTAAATCTACCACCACGCCCGAAATATCCCAGCGCCAGCGCCCACCATCCTCCGTCCTCCTCCTCACCCCCTCACGC